>CASBSA010000161.1:0-25593 GCA_949129095.1 Volucella bombylans
CTGAAATATCGTAAAGCATTCATGTATCATTAAGTTCGATGCAAGACCTATGTTGTCTTGATGCCTTTTAAGAGCGGCATAAAGAAAAATAATGGAATACAATTTACAGCCGACATAACATTTATTTTGTCGTTCTTATCTGCAAGGACCATCGACTACTATTTTCATTATAACCAGCGAAATTGCGTTCTTTTTTTCTTTTTTTTTAATATCAACCAAGAGCTCACCAACTTTAAAGGAAGTTCATTTCGTATATTTTTCGAGCATTTGCTTTCGATTTTTGTCGTGTCCTAGGTTTCCATTTATTACCACAGTTCTGTGGATATTCTGTTTGTCCCAGCTAATACATTCGGCGGTGGTAACAACTTTTCACAGCTTCATAGATACATTAAACATTTTATGGATGCTGTTCTGTTCCAGGTCACCAACACTCTTTTCATTTCCTGCTTGTGAAAGCGAAATTGAAAAAGAGTGGGCGAAATAGAGACTGAAAGAAAGAGAAACCAATCAAATCTGGGCATTCTCCCCATCCTCCAACCCCCTTTAACAATCCGTAAAACGGAAGGGCAATCAAAATATATTCCATTTCATTGAAGAAAATTGAATGTCCTTTCTGTGTTGGAAAGCCACACCGAATGAGGTAGGTATTTGTCCCAACATCCCACAGCACATAGTTTTCAAGGGAAAATTCTCGTATCTTGAACATTCCCGATAGATAATGCATCCCTCCACATGTATGGGAATTATCAAAACTGGAACACGAAATAAATAAAAAAAAAAGAAAAATTAAAAAAAAAGATACATAAGTACAATATATGTAGGTACTGTACAATGGCTGATTTATCGCCATCTCAAGAGCTTATTATGTCGTTGTTGCTGCACTAAGCCGGAGGTCTTATATGCTTCTCAATTCGACAGTTCGTAGAATAGAACCTCAACTCGAAAGCACTCAACATAATAAAAATTGATTTCGATATACATAGTCGTTCATAAAAAAAATGAGGATAATCCAAAAAGAAGGAAACAAAACACAATGGTTGGGAAAATCCGTTGGAAATATCGAAGTTTTGTCATTCTTGTAGTCGTAGCTTGTCGTTCTGGATGTTTTGCGATGTATGAAATTCTGTGAAAAAATTGCAGTAGTAGTCGTTCGTATCCGTACTTGCACCCTCTCAATCAATGCATTGAGTTGGTTGTGTTCTTGTATTTTGGCGATCCGATTGTATCCTGTTAGGATTTGGAGTGAAGGATAGTTTGTAGTTGTTGGCTGGCTTGGGGCGTTTAAATTGGCATCATCCGGTAGAGGATAATGTTTCATAAAAAATTATAAGACGTCTGAAGATTGCACCGATTTAGTAGGTGCTTTCAAAATGTTCGACAATAGAAGAATGTCCACTGATTTTATTGGCGGCAATGTGGCTTTTAGTGATTTAATTTACTTTAACTGGCATGTTGTTTCATATGTATGTATAGCAGGAAGCTACAAGGTGAGGTCTTGTGAAGTTTAATTTAGATGCTCGTATTCGAATTGATTTATTCTATCACAGCTGATGTTCCTTTTACTTTTTACAAAACATTGAAAAATCTTATGACAATAGTGTAGCCTTAGGTACGCCGTAACGGTAACGGCTTATAGAATATTGCCCTGTATGCCCTAAAAGGAGACTAAATGAGGAAAACTTATATTCAGGCACTTTAAGGCCTAAGATATTGGAGGCGCATTAGCATACACATGCATTAACGAGCACCAACAAATTGGCTTTTAAAAATAAAAAAAAATTAGGAAATCTGCTGAAAGTGTCTCTCTAACAAAAAATTAATGAAGCACTTAATGAGACCTTAGACTTTTACTTGGTTAATAAATTTCTTAATTGACAATGAGACTTTTAACAATAAAGTAATTCAACTACTTTGGAATCCGATTACTTACATATAAAAGTAACCAAACTAAGTTACTAACTTCATTTTCTAAGAATTAAATTAAATACAACAATATAGTGGCGAGTGGTAGCATTCAAAACCGCTTTAAATACATATCTAATCCTCTGCCGGTAAGTTTCACTGCAGTCCAATTACAGCAAGACGACGGCATTGTTTTCTTAACCCCATAACAATTCAATTTCGAATTGCACTGATTTCACAAAAGTCCTATCTTCCGATCCGACAACAGCATCCGGGTCCACCTCCGAATATTATCCTGGTCTTCGGGCAACTTTTTCTGAACATCATAATGACCACTACCATCAATAACATGACCGTACATAATACAGTCGACATTATCACAAGGATTCGCAGTATTGTATATGACGCATGGTCCGCAGTGCATTACGAATGACCACTTAGTATTTCTGCATATTTTCGATGAAATAAATACACAATCGGTCCTGAATTGCATGGTTGCATCTCTGAAAATGCGTGAATCGAATACTACATCGCACAGACAGACAGAAATTCAATTGAATTCTACATTGAGCGATGAAATTTATCCGTAAACTGACTAATGGGCGCACTTTTGAAATGAAACCATTGAGAGATTTCAATTGGAAAATAATATTATATCCATGTTTCCATCCACGTTATTGATATAATGTCCGCGGCTGATATTGATGTCCACATTTGGGATTCTGACAGCATCGAATCGGAAATTTCAAATTTAACTTCAGATGAGTGTTGAATAAATTTATATTCAAAATATTGAAGGTTTTCTGAAAAGAGGTGCTAGAATGTGTGAGGATATAATGACAGAATATAGCCAATTTCGATGTATGTTATCTAAATGTTGAAATTCACATCATTCCAATGCATAGAAGAAACTCAAATGAACCTGGTGTACACTGGAAACCATTAACATAAATTGACTGTGATGTTTTCGTATTCAAATAAACTATTAAAAATTAAATTGCAAGCTTATTACGGGTTGATGCCTAGTTACCTTTTGACTTCGTTTTCGAAATAGCCAACAAAAAGGATAGAACTACAGAGTTGAATGCAGTGGAATAGTGATGATGAATGAAGTAAGTACTCGTATATGCATTTACAACCACATGATTCATCCGTGTGGATTTGTTGCAAAAAATTTACCTTAGTCTCTTAAGATACTTCCCTTCTTGATTGGTCTGTTGTTGATCAGATCTGAAAAGATCACACATTGGATATTGAACTGATATTGAATAGATGTCCTGATTTTTCCTAATATACATATGGAAAAAAAATACATGGAGGTATCTATACCTCGACCTCGAACGGGCCAAGGATTTTAGAGGCCTCAACTAACATAAACCCTACCAATCCAGATATTGACCTATTTCTTACTAGATTATCCGATCTTTGTCTTCTTCTACGACACGGTTGGAAAATTGACCTGAAATGAAAAAGGGAATGGCATAGCAGCTATGCCTATTACTTCAAAGCTCAATGAACACTTTAACTTTAACTATCCCGGAATACAACAAATGAGATCTTATATATCTGGAGCTCAAGCCGGTAAAAATTTCCAAGACAAAGTCAGGGTCTTGGAAGAGACATAGTGGCGGATGAGCATTTAATGGACAAGGGCAGCACTCACGTCCCGGAACGGGTTTCTAGCTTCAATCCAGCCATGGAAAAAATATGTAGTTACGAAGCAACAACAAGCCTCGGATACGGACGGATCCACTGTTGATAACATCAGCAAACGAAATAAGGACAACGAACTTCGGCCGTGTGCAGCCAAACTACAACACAAGCGGAGGCCTGAACTCTACAAAGAAGATATAACCGCCATCTACGAGTAAGAAGTGCGATGGGATGTTCGGACAAAAAGAGGATGAAAAACTGCGTTATCTACTAGTACGATCGTTAGAGACTGCAAAAGCAGCGCCTATTTGGATGCGGATTTGTTGCCAGAGGCAGACAAAGGCAAAAAGTCTTGAGTTTCCGACATGTGAACGAGCGCATCGTAACAATCTGTATTAATCGTCGTTCATACACCTCCACGGAGAGCAGAAGTATTTTGTGTTTCGGCTTAAAAAGGCAGAAAAATAAGTAGCATACTTTTAGCCAGTGAAATTTCAAGTGTTCGGTAGCCGAGGTGGTAAAGACCAAAATGCTGCAACAAAGGGTACTGGCCATCAAAGAAAGGCAAATGGTCAGAAGGAAGAGAGAAGAGGAAGAATTATCCCAGCAACAACAGCAGACGCTACTTGCTCCAAAGCAGAGCCAACAACAACACCAACAAAAGCGGAAAAAACACCAGCAACAACAACAAGAGCAGCCACAAAAACAGCAGCAGCAGCAGCAACAACAACAACAACAAAAACAACAACAACAACAGCATAAACAACAACAACAACACTGTAATACAGTGGAGGGCTACGCGAAAGTGAAAGAGCTCCTAAAGGAAACGACGACGGAGCACTACTCATTTACACCAAAATGTGAAAAGCGGCAATCGATGCTGCTAAAGGGGTTGGAACCGTCTTCTGATCCTGAGGGGATCTTGGCAGCTAGAGCCAGGCGGGAGAAACGGAGTCTGCCGTTCTTCCTGGTGCAGCTCAGTCCCGAAAGCCGTCTGGATAGTCTAAGGAGTATCAATGCCCTAGACTACCAGGTGGTTCACTGGGAAAAACTAAAAAGGAGCGAAGGCGTTATACAAGAGCTCGACACGCTTTTTCGACTTCTGAGGCTGGAATCGGGGGAGAATTATTTTATAATCGGCGGGGATTTCAACGCTAGACACAGAGATTGGGGAAATAATTTGCCGAATACTAGAGGGAACCTACTACTCGATTGGTGGGGTCAGCACGATGTCATGTACAGACTCGGTCTTAAAGCGACGGATAACCCGTCGTTTCCCAGAGGCAGGTCTTATTTGGATCTACTGCTGTACGACGAACGTATACGACTGACAGGTACGAATTTACAAACGCTAAACTGTCTGCGCACATTCGTGTATGACAGCGACCATTGCGGTTTTAGCACCGAAATTACGGTTCCCAATGAAATTGCGGAATTGGAGGAGTTTGTCCAAAGATATTCTTACAACTACAGTAAGACTCGATGGACACGCTTCTCCGCAACCTTGACTAGAGCGCTTTCCTCGAACACGCTCCACCCACCGTCCAATAGGAATTTGTCAAACGAGGAGATCGACCATTACCTAAAACAAATGGACGAGACAATTAAACAAACTATGGACACTACAATACCGCGGTATCGACGTACGACTAACGAAGACCTGTTCCGCAATCCTACTATTGACGCACTGCACCGACAGAAAAGTAGACTTCTGACAAGACTTAAAAACTTGAACAGACAGTTAACTGACCGACAAGACCCGGCGATTAGGACACTGAAGTCGTCGATTAAAAATATTCAAACGCTAATAAAAGAGAATTACAGAATTTCTGTAAGTTTGTATTGGAACAACAAGGTTCGGGCTGTAAACACCAGCAACCCGAATATGTTTCCGCAAATAAATAAACTATTTCGGAGAAAAAATCAAAACGACCTTCAGTGTCTTAAAATAGCCCGGACAACAGACAACGAACGGTTACTGACAATAGCAGGTATTGATCCAAATGAGGCCGCTGATGATGACGACTTCTTTGTGATCGAGGATCCATAGGAGAAGGTTGACACCATAAGGGCGACTTTCCAGGAAGTATACAAGGCCACTGATACCATTGGCCCTAATTACGACCTGGACAATCGCGTCTTGGGACACGACTTCTGCATTCGAAATGAAATAGGGAACTGGCGATCCGAGGGCTCTGGTTTCACCCGGTTCAGCGACGAAAATATGGCCAATAATGTTACTGCCAGAGAGGGTGACCTACCCCCGTTCATTTCGAAGGAAGAACTCCATGAGATCTTCGACACAATCAGGGCTAAGAAATCAGTGGGGACCGATGGTATTCCGAACATCGTGCTTCGACATCTTCCTCTAGAAGCGGTGGACATTTACACCACCCTGTTTAATAATGCGATGAATAATGCACATTATCCAGCGCATTGGAAAACGGTGGTGGTTCAACCTATCCCCAAAAAGGGAAAGGATATATCCAATCCGGCGAATCTCCGATCGATAAGTCTCCTTCCGAATATCAGTAAGGTTTTTGAAAAAGTAATCAATAGAGCTCTGTCTAGGTGGGTTGAAGACAAACATATAGTTCCGGATAATCAGTTCGGTTTTAAGGCGGGACATGATAGCTCACATGCCGCGTCTAAACTGGTGTCCGATATCCAATGGAACAAAGGCAAGAAACAGTGTACTGGTGCCTGCCTTGTTGACTTGGAGAAGGCCTTCGACACCGTATGGTTAGAGGGTCTTTTCTATAAGCTGACTAGGCTGGGGATCAGTAAACCACTCTTGTACATTCTTTATAATATGCTAACCAACAGACAGTTCATCGTGAAAAATGGTGATGTGACTTCTGTTGGAATATTTCAAATTAAAAATGGTCTTCAGCAAGGCGCGGTCAATTCGCCGATCCTATTTAACATTTATACAAGCGACTTGATAGGTTCACTTCCCCATACTATTGCGTACGCAGACGATTTGGTAGCGTACAGAACAGGTCCAAAAATCGAGGTCATTAACACTCTCTTGCAGCATGACTTCGATAAGATAAGACGATTTTGCGATGACTGGAAGTTGAAAATCAACTTTCAGAAGTCGGAAACCATTCTCTTTAGGACGCCGTTGTCTGGAGCCTCTAGGGATACCAGAAAAAATTGGCGTAAGTTCTCGATCATTGGACAACACGGGCGGCCTCTTGCCTGTCGAAATGTAGTCAGATACCTTGGAATCTGGCTAGATCAGTTTCTGTATTTTGGCAAAAATGTAGATGCTGCAGTGGCCAGAGCTAAAGGCGCTTTTGCCCTTACAAAGAGACTGTTTTATAGCAGCCAACTCGATGCGAGGGTAAAAGTAATCTGCTACATGGCCCTTATCAGGCCCATGCTGGTATTTGGGTGTTGCATTTACCTCTAATTTGTAGGTGTAGATAGGCGGCACCGTGATAGGGGTGGCCGTGGTGTAGTGGTAGTAGCAAACGCTTCTCACTCGGAGGGTCCAGGTTCGAATCCTGCCCATGGCATAATCAGTTTTTCATTGTATAATTGGAACTCAGACAAAAAAATTCTGCGTGTGAAGGCATAACACTGACACGTAGATTTGGCTGTTATAAGAGTTTCAAGCAATGAAAAAAATACTGGGAATTATATCTCGAATCCCCTGGAGAGCGAATATCGAAACTAAACACACCTGAGTTTCAAACCACTACAAAACAATTTTCCTTTCTCCCTTCTATCTTTCCGCCCGCGCCATGGCAACAGTAAAATGGTATCAACCCCTTAGGCGCGCGTAAATTATAAAAAAAAAAAAAAAAAAACCTTCTCCTTCGTCTGCTGCTGCTGCTGTTGTTGTTGTTGTTGTTGTTGTTGTTGTTGTTGTTGTTGCTTGTGTTTCTTTTGCATTTGTTGGCGTTGTTTGTGCACTTGTGGTATTGTATTTGTCTTTTGTTTTTGTTTGGACTGCTTTTGAGGAAGCTGCGACTGCTGTTGTTGTTGGGATTGCTCATGCTCTTCCCTCTTCCTTCTGACCATTTGCTGTTCTTTAATGGCCTGTACCCTTTGCTGTAGCATTTTTATGCTGCTACTTATCGACTCTATTTCTTCCTCTTCGTCGTCAGATTCGCTTGCTGCTAATGAAGCGAAGTTGTTTCCTGGCCTCACTCCGCCAAGCTTTACAGTGGAGGTTTGTAGGGAGGGACGTTGTGCCAAGATAGAGGTTGACTTTAGCATCCTCTTCCTCTTTGGCTTTGGCGTTTGGCTCGAACCACTCGAAGCCTCACCTGCTATCTCAGCCGCTCCCGCTATTGGCATAGCGGACCGCTCTCCACAATCCATCACGTGAATTTGTAATACCAAATAAACACTTTTTTATTATAATTGTCTTTGCAAATAAATTAAATAAATAAACGAAAAAAAAACTTTCGCAGAGGCCGGGAAGCGAAGCCACAACCTCGAGATTTATTGTCCGGGCCTCTACCACTTCGGCTACCGAACACTTGAAAATTTACTGTTTAGCACCCTATTTTTTTTTTTCTACACTTTTAAAACCGAACACGAAATGCGTAATGCGTCTGGTCTCCGCTGAGATCTATGAACGACTGACAATTGCAGCACCGTTTAGTAAGATCTGTTCAAGGCTCAGATTTTTCTTGCGAGTGGAGGGACCTGGTATAGTCTTACTCTAATTGATTGAATGATTTTCTTCAACATACCAGTCGATCACTATCTTTAGAGCAGTCTGCATCTTATAGGAAACTTCTTTAGTTTCTTTAGTGTACCCTTCACTAGTATTAGTAAGTCAGCGGCATATCATGTTGTTTGAAAACTCACATTGCTAAAACTTACTAGTCCGTCATCAATGACCAGTGATCACAAGAGCGGTGAGAGCACATCTCCTTTGACGGCTGCAACAGAGATTTTAGTCTCACTTTGGTTTTCCGGTTTACGAGCATCGCCCTAACCTAATGGTTAATGAGACAGTCAATACTCTTTTTTGACATAGCTTCCGAAATGGATTCAAATCTGGTATTGTCGAAGGCACCTTCGATATCTAGGAAGGCACATATTGCAATTTTCTTTTGTCGGTAGGCCTACTTAATCTGTGTTACCAGATTTAGCAGCGTGCTTTTGAGGGTGCGGAGGTGAATTTCTATTGAGAAGGTCTCGATAAGTCTTTTCATGGTTTTCAGAAACAAATGATGTATGACTTATGGGGCGATAAGATTTAGGTAGTTCACTAGGTTCATCTGGTTGGAGTGTAAAAACGACATTTAATCTGGTCCAGACCTTTTCGAATCAGTGATGGGATGATTCCGTCTGATCCAGATTCCTTTTGTGGTTCAAATGAGTTGATGGCCCATTTAAGTTTTTCTATGCTGAACATATTTCTGCCATTGCAGGAAAAGCTTGTGGCTTCTTATTTGGCATTGTATGTGTTCTTTGAAAGTCTTGTGTCTAGGAAATTAATCTTAAGTAGCATTTTTAGAATATACCCAAGCTCTGAAAATCCCATATTCTTTTTGTAACTAGTCTAAGCTATTTGAAGAGTCCTAGGAGACACACAAGATTTCTGGTAGTTTTTCCAGGTTCTCCAAACTCTTTCTGTAGGAAGGTCTTTTGGACTTTCTCAATTCTTTGTTGAAGCTGGTTAAAGTGGACTCGTATAGGTCCTAATTTCCGTTGTGTTTGGATTTATTAAAATCTATTCTCAGCATTTTATGCAATTATTCAAGTTGGGGTTTCTACCATGGTACATACTTTTTGACCATGATAATGGCGAAATATCGATGATAGCGAGATTTTCTTGAAAAGTACTCTAGTTCGTGAGCTTCTTCATGTACCTAGTTTGACCCTGTCCGATATTACATCCTATATTGAACCTTATGTGAATATGGTGCGGCAACAATGCCAATCCTTGATAAAAATATGAAGAAAGGGAGACGAGATGGTAAGGTCAAGTATATCGTTTCTTACAGAATTGATACTCGTAAAAGCGAGATTATCACCCCTATTATATTTATATTGTAGAAGCAGATTTTTGCTAAAAATATAATTTGAAAGTAACTCACCCCTTTTGTTTTTGTTGCTGCTACCCCAGATGTTGTTGTGGGCGTTCGCATCACGTCCAAGAACGAGATGCCAATTTCGACTGTGGCAAAGTTCGATCAGATCCTGTACAATAACCGGAGGAATCGCATCTGTATCTCCGGGGAAATAGACTGATGTGCAAAGAAACTCTTGCAATCCATTCCCTTGAGGTAGTTCAATGATCGCTGCGACTAGATCTCTGATGTTAAACCCTGGAATGAGAAGATATTTAATTTTGGAACTAATCAGTAAAGCAGCCCTCAGTCTAAAATCTCCTTAGGCGAATTCTAATATTTCTCCACACTATTGTGGAGGTCATGTATCTTACACGCATTGTTGGCTTAAGGTGAACCAAGCAGCTTTAGAATGGAGCAGGTTCCCCTTCAAAACTTTAAGTGTAGCCATCTCCGTTTGCGGCGATATGCCGCTCGCTTTATTATCCTCGCCCAAAGAGTGGTCCTTTGGGGTGTGTTTTCTGCCACTTGATTTCTCAGTACAGGTACAGGAACTCTTCTTTTGGGTCTATTCGCAGCAGCTGCTTCTTCTGTTATTCGTCTAGTTGAGGAGGATCTATCACCTTCAATTGCAGTGGTGTTGATTTTTAGTCTTTTTGGAACACTACTGTTGTAATGGAGGCAGCTGGATTTCTTTATAATGAGCCTCAGCTCACCAAAACGGTACGCGATATGACCTTTTAGGTTTTTTGCCGTTTCATCGCACTGCCCTTTATAGCAAAGACTGTGTGTACTAGATCTTTCTCTCTTGGCTCTCATGGCTCTGGTGTTTAGACCTGAGTTCTGTGCATCTAACGACGCTAGAATTTTCTTGCTAGCTAGGTCGATATTTGCGGAAAGAGACCCTTATGAGGTGTGGTTTCGGAAAGAATCGTCCTCCACTAACATCATGTTCAGACCGCATTTCTTCTTGATTTTCGAGAAAATACTGCTCAACTAATTTGCAGTGGCTTCCTTGCAACAATCAAACACAACTCAGCCAGCCGTAATTGTAGAGCTGACAAAAGGCGGCTTCATCTCTTCATCTCGAAGCTCAATCCAAACATCGATAACTCACTCCTATATTTAAACCATTTTTTCACCACTAAGGGGGTTGAGGTTGATGATTTCGGGATTACACACAGACTGAGAAGACCCAGTTCATTGCTATATGAGACCTTGTCGACTGTAGCCTTTCCTGTTCGGACTCTCTTTGCTTCTGGCGGCGGGGAAGTGGGGTCGTCAGATCGTCGGATCGTGTCGGATCGCTGTTTTCGGTTTTGGCAGTGGTAATCTCTAGACTATCTTCGCTAGAGTTATATTGTTCCTAAGCTTGTTTTTACCTTTTTCTCTTCAAAGATCTCAAATTCAGCTAATTGTGTCTTCACACAAACCGGCACAGAGAGAAACACTTCAATATTACAAGTTTGCAAGGATACAATGATCTTTTTAATAACAACATTTCCTCAGATTCCATAACTAGATGTAATGATAGCATTTTCCATGACAATTTGAATAAAGAATCTTTTTTCGTAATACTCGTACACCAAAATATCAGAATTCTTCGCCGAAATTTCGATGTATTAGTTAGCAATCTTAAAGCCCTTGAAAACCTTCCTGAAATTATCTTTGTATCCGAAATTTAGATTTACTCTTGTGAGATAAATGAATTCAGTATTCCTGGATATATTTTTTAGGCAAATGCAAACAATTCGTATGCAGTAGGTGGAGTGGATGCGTTTGTGAAAGATTTGTATGATTGTGATATAAAGCTTTACAGTTTGTCGAATGCTGATGTCATAAAAATATCTTGTTCCATATGCAATGAATCCTTTACTTTTGCTTGTGCATATATGTAGATTTAATTCACTGTCATTTAATGTGTTTCTAGAACAATTCTCGTATTTTCTGTCCAATGTGAAAGCAGCTAATCTGATTATTTTAGGGGACTAACCTGGACTTGTTAAACTCATGTCATTCCTTGGATTGTTACATTGCTCTTATCGTCGAACATGGATTTACCTCTTTTGTTAATGAGTGCACAAGACCAATTGCTGGCACCTGTGCTGATCACATTTTTGTCGTTTCTCAAAAATTCAGTCTAATCAATATGCTGCTGTTCATTTTTACCTTAAGATTTCTGATCACTGTATGACCGATATTTTGATTCCTATCTTTGAAAAAAAGAGCAATGTAAAACATTCTTTGACTATTGTGACAAAGATTAACTTTGTTCATAATTGGGATGAGGTCTATGCTGTGGAAAATGCTTCAAAGGCTTATTATTCATTTATTGAAATTTTAAAAAACTCCATAGCTGCTTCCAGTAAAATCGTTGTACTGAGCAAATCTGAAGCCTAAAGCCCTGGATAACGCCATCTCTTCTTAAAAAAATCAAACTGAAACATAAAATGCGGAAAAATTTAGTAAACATCCACTAAATGTGTGTTTAAAAAGATGTTATGATTGCATGTGCCTTAAAATCAACAAGGAAATCCTTTTATGCAGGGAAAGTTACTACTATAACCAAATTAGGATTTCGCACGGAAACCTTAAGAAAGAATTGAAAGTGGTTAGCAAAATTATTAATCGAAATATGAGTAAGCACGCTTAGCGATGGTAGTATAGTTATCTCGGATCCTATTGCAGTAGCAAACGAGTTCAATGAGTTTTTAGCTTCAATCGGGCAATTGTCATCTTCGCCTGATTTTTCTTATCAGTCGTTCATAGACCTTAGTGGCGATAAGACGCATTTTCGTGTTCGGCTTCACAAGTGAAGAAAACAAATATAGTAAACGTTAAAACAAAAAAAGTATGAAGTGGCCGGTAGCCCAAGTGGCAAACACTCGGACGACATCATACTTGGTGTGGCGATTCGGTGGACTGGGTTCGATTCCCAACGGGAGGCGTTGTTTTTTTTTTTGTTTTGTTTTTTTTTTACTGAAATAATAAGTGAAGTGTAAAGAAAGAGGAAAAAAAAAAAGAGATCAAACACACGTGATGGATTGTGGAGTGCGGTCTGCTATTCCAATAGCGGGACCTGCGGACTTATCAGGCGAGGCATCAAGCGGTTCAAGCCAAACTCCAACGGCTAAGAGAAGGAGGAAGCTTAGGCCATCCTCCAACATTGTTCAACGTCCCGCCCAACCAACTTCCACTGTAAAACTGCTTGGTGGAGTGAGGGAAGGGAACAGTTTCGCTACATTGGCACAGAGCGAAACGGATAATGAAGAAGAAGAAATGATGGCCATGAGTAGCAGCATCAAAATGCTGCAACAAAGGGTACTGGCCATGAAAGAAAGGCAAATGGTCAGAAGGAAGAGAGAAGAGGAAGAATTATCCCAGCAACAACAGCAGACGCTACTTGCTCCAAAGCAGAGCCAACAACAACACCAACAAAAGCGGAAAAGACACCAGCAACAACAACAAGAGCAGCCACAACAACGGCATCAACAAAAACAACAGCAACCACAAAAACAGCAGCAGCAACAACAACAACAACAACAACAACAACAACAACAACAACAACAACAAAAACAACAACAACAGCAGCAGCAGCAACAACAACAGCAGCAGCAGAAGAAGAAGGAGAAGGTGCCTCCTATAAACACCTATAAACTAGAGGTAAATGAAACCAAGGACCTGTGTAAGTTGGTCATTGGTAATAATTTTAAAATTATGAGATTGGGGAAAGATCGCCATGCCATCCACTGTAATACAGTGGAGGGCTACGCGAAAGTGAAAGAGCTCCTAAAGGAAACGACGACGGAGCACTACTCATTTACACCAAAATGTGAAAAGCGGCAATCGATGCTGCTAAAGGGGTTGGAACCGTCTTCTGATACTGAGGGGATCTTGGCACTGCTCAAAGAGAAGGAGTGCGAAGGACTCAAGTTTGTGGGGGTAAAGCCGTTTACCACAGCTAGAGCCAGGCGGGAGAAACGGAGTCTGCCGTTCTTCCTGGTGCAGCTCAGTCCCGAAAGCCGTCTGGATAGTCTAAGGAGTATCAATGTCCTAGACTACCAGGTGGTTCACTGGGAAAAACTAAAAAGGAGCGAAGGCGTTATACAATGCGTTCGCTGCCAGAGGTTCGGGCACGCCGCGTCGAACTGCAAAATACAGCCTCGATGCGTGAAGTGCGCAAAGAACCACAGTTCCGAGGAGTGTGCTCTGGGTGTTGACGGAGCATCCGATAGGTCGCAGCTCTCGTGCGTATTATGTGGGAACGTGGGACACACCGCAAACTATCGGGGTTGTCCTAAGTTCACCGAAATTAAAAAAGCAAAATTGGCTCGGGAGCAGAAGGTGGAGGTCAAACGTTCACCTGTGAGGTTTCAAACACCAGCCGTCACTCCCCAAATTTCCTACGCCCAAATGGCGTCAGGCGACTGTTGCTTCTCCGGCTCCGATGCCGAGAACAACGGAAGCTGCACCCAACATGCTATCCATCTTGCTCGCAATCCAAGGGCAGATGGCTCAGCTGCAAAAGCAGGTTCAAGAACAGGCCAAGCGGGTGGACCAGATCTACGCGTTGCTGCCGGGCCTAACGCAACACATGCCGTAATGGGTACGCACATGGTGGAGCAAACTTTGAAGGTCCTTGCGGTGAATGTGAATTCATTGATTGGGATCGAACGAAGAGCCGCGATGTTTAAATTGCTACAAGACCAAAATCCTGATGTGCTTTTCGCTAGCGAAACAAAGCTAACCGATAAGCACAAACTGGAGTACAATAATTATATTGTTAGAAGAAGAAACCGGCCCAGATCCAAACGTGGAGGCGGTGTCGCGATCTTCATTAAAGAAGGTATAAAATTTCACAGAGTGTACAAGGGCGTGATGCGCAGGTTCCGGGTGTTGGAGGCAGTCGTCGTTTACATCCCGCTCCGCAGTGGAAAGCGGCTGTACTTGGCCTCTGTTTATGCACCTGGGGCTTCACAATCCACCCTATTCATTACAGAGCTCGACACACTTTTCCGACTTCTGAGGCTGGAATCGGGGGAGAATTAATTTATAATCGGCGGGGATTTCAACGCTAGACACAGAGATTGGGGAAATAATTTGCCAAATACTAGAGGGAACCTACTACTCGATTGATGGGGTCAGCACGATGTCATGTACAGACTCGGTCTTAAAGCGCCAGATAACCCGTCGTTTCCCAGAGGCGGGTCTTATTTGGATCTACTGCTGTACGACGAACGTATACGACTGACAGGTACGAATTTACAAACCTAAACTGTCTGCGCACATTCGTGTATGACAGCGACCATTGCGGTTTTAGCACCGAAATTACAGTTCCCAACGAAATTGCGGAATTGATATTCTTACAACTACAGTAAAACTCGATGGACACGCTTCTCCGCAACCTTGAAAAGAGCGCTCTCCTCGAACACAATCCACCCACCGTCCAATAGGAATTTGTCAAACGAGGAGATCGACAATTACCTAAAACAAATGGACGAGACAATTAAACAAACTATGGACACTACAATACCGCGGTATCGACGTACGACTAACGAAGACCTGTTCCGCAATCCTACTATTCACGCACTGCACCGACAGAAAAGTAGACTTCTGACCAGACTTAAAAACTTGTACAGACAGTTAACTGACCGACAAGACCCGGAGATTAGGACACTGAAGTCATCGATTAAAAATATTCAAACGCTAATAAAAGAAAATTACAGAATTTCTGTAAGTTTGTATTGGAACAACAAGGTTCGGGCTGTAAACACCAGCAACCCGAATATGTTTCCGCAAATAAATAAACTATTTCGGAGAAAATAGTACTGGTGCACAATGTACTGGTGCCTGCCTTGTTGACTTGGAGAAGGCCTTCGACACCGTATGGTTAGAGGGTCTTTTCTATAAACTAACTAGGCTGGGGATCAGTAAACCACTCTTGTACATTCTTTATAATATGCTAACTAACAGACAGTTCATCGTGAAGAATGGTGATGTGACTTCTGTTGGAATATTTCAAATTAAAAATGGTCTTCAACAAGGCGCGGTCAATTCGCCGATCCTATTCAACATTTTTACAAGCGACTAGATAGGTTCACTTCCCCATACTATTGCGTACGCAGACGATTTGATAGCGTACAGAACAGGTCCAAAAATCGAGGTCATTAATACTCTCTTGCAGCGTGACTTCGATAAGATAAGACGATTTTGCGATGACTGGAAGTTGAAAATCAACTTTCAGAAGTCGGAAACCATTCTCTTTAGGACGCCGTTGTCTAGAGCCTCAAGGGATACCCGAAAAAATTGGAGAAAGTTCTCGATTATTGGACAACACGGACAGCCTCTTGCCTGTCGAAATGTAGTCAGATACCTTGGAATCTGGCTAGATCAGTTTCTATATTTTGGCAAAAATGTAGATGCTGCTCTGGCCAGAGCTAAAGGTGCTTTTGCCCTTACAAAGAGGCTGTTTTATAGCAGCCAACTCGATGCGAGGGTAGAGGTAATCTGCTACATGGCCCTTATCAGGCCCATGCTGGTATTTGGTTGTCCCGTGTGGTTCAATGTACGAGCAAGCTTAATGGAAAAGATTCGGGTCTTTGAGAGGGCTTGTTTGTATCCTAATGAGGTCCTTTACAACAGGGCGAACCTAATACGAGTGGACAACTTCGTAATTAAGCTGACTCGAAGGCACATTGCAAGAGCAATGACGTCGACGAATAACCTGATATCTGGGGCTTACTACCCCAATTACCTTTACCACGAGAGTGTGCGCTCTGACGGCTTCGTTCCACCGGAAGCATTCCTCTACCTAGATCAGAAAGGGTTGATCCAGGATAGATCAGCGGTGCCGTTAATCTTCCATGTCGCTCGGACAGCTGGGGACAGGCGACTCAACTACGACAGAGACGTCGCACACGGCAGTGTGGATCGCCTCAGGTTCAGTAGGGCGGTGGGGAATCGCGATAAGAGGGATGTCGTTCGGCAGCACCAGCATTTCTGGTGGTTGAATGATGGAGAAGATGTTTCGTCGTCGTTTCCGTCAATTACGGACCAGCCTCACTAATGAGGCAGAGCTGACCAATCTGTTTTCTCTGTAAACAGCGATGGCCGGCTTACATAGGTTTAGGTTAGCGTTTAAGAAACATATACATATATCAGTGTATACAAAGGTGTATACTGATATATGTATATGATTGTGTATAACGTCTATGTGTGTTTATGTATGTATTGTACATTTAGTTTAGGTAGGCTAAGGTTTATTTTAAGTTAGATACTAAGTTTTTATTAAAAATAAAAAATTATGTCCATATGCTAAGTTTTGTTAACAAATTTTTTTCTTAGCTTTAAGTATACAAAATAAATAGTTCTAAGAAAATGTAAAAGAAGTCGAAAGACATAGTTATAAGAATTTAAAGTAGCTTAGAGTGCCTGTGTGGGGCCAGTAAGTTAGTGTAAGATTATTAAGTAATTGTAAGCTAGCATTTAAGCATTTTTTGTTAGAATGTAAGAGTTAGTGTTAAGAAAATAAAATGCATATAAAACTAACTGATTTTTCTTATATTTTCTATGGTGAACCTAGAGATACGAGTAGGCTTGTGGATAGTGTTCTGCATAGGAACAGTTTTTGTTTTAAACCTATTTGGGGTCTTGAGTTACTGAACTATAAACTCTTTAAGCAACTCAAATTCATATGGGAATGATGGTATTTCAAACCTTGTATTAAAAAAAATATCCCTTAACATAGTTGATATTTTAACACATCTTTTTAATTTAAGTATTGTCACTGGCAATTTCGCTGAAGAATTGAAATGTGCCAATGTTATACCACTTTTTATAAAAGGAAGCAAAAAAGAAAAAATAATAATCATGGGCCGATCTCGCTGTTAGCTTCTATATCAAAAATATTTGAAAAAATAATTAAGCGTAGGTTTTTAAAATATTTCGAACATAAAAACTTTTTCAGTTCGACCCCGTTTTTATTCAGATCAGGCCTTTCTACTGAGGATGCTCCTTTATACACAAAGGTTTAGATGATAAAAAATTTTGCAGTGGATATTTTGTAGATATAACCAAGGCCTTCGATATGGTTGATCACAAAATTCTTTTGCACAAACTATACAATGTGAGTTTCCGTGGTTGTATCTATGATTGGGTCGCTTCTTATCTGAAGGACAGAAAACAATTGTCAAAATAGGAACCAGTTTTAATAATCCTAAAACTATTAAACTCGGCGTTCCACAATGCTCTGTATCTGGTCCTATTCTGTTTTTGATTTATATCAATTCTATTTTTGAACAACCCTTTGCTGGAAAATTTACTGAATTTGCAGACGACTTAGCTATAGCATATAGAGCAGTTAGTCCCTTGAACTTAGTAGCTGATATCAATACCACTTATTAAGAATTTGGTTCGCTGGGCACAAACTATTGGTTAGTAACAAAACTAGACTTATGTTTTATAGTCTAAGCACGGAAATGACCCCGGATGTTAATGTTACATTCCATATATCAAATTGCGGAAGGTATAACCTAATCAGTAATGCGTGTGCTACTCTTAATTCTAGGGATTACTCGTATTTTGATACGTGCGTCGCTTGTAACACCAATTGCTTTAAAATTGAAAATGTTCATTATTTTAAATATCTGGGTATAATAATTGACCGTAATTTGAGTTGGTCTGAGCATATTTTAAGTGTGACGCGTTATCTGCTTTCCACCATGCATTGTTTTTATCGCCTAAGAATGTTTTGTTCCAATAATAGTCTAAAAACAATATACTACTGGATTTTCCATTCTAAATTACAGTATGGAATAAGTTGTTGGGGGGCGCATACCTTAGCAAACTTCATCAGCAGTGCTGAAGAAATGTGCAATAGGAAAAGTCTGTAACTCCTCTCGTCTAGCTCATCCCATGGAGTTATTTAGGCGTAAGGCAATTCTCCCAGTGCGACATCTTTTATGTTACAAGGTACGTAAAATTTTCTTTATGAGACGTGGATACATACAAAGTACAAAACAATTCTCAATCATTTGTTCCAATCCCTGCCTTTCGTACTACAAGCTATACAAATTATTACTCCATTATATCATGCAAGTTATTTAACAAACTCCCTATTGACATACGAATCATAACAAACCTATCCTCCTTTTGAAAAAGATAAAATGGTGGCTTCACGGTTTCGAACACAATAATATTTAGGTTTTGTTGCGCTATACATTGTGCCCCAGTTTAGAGTTTCGTCCTGATAGCTGAAGATGAAGTTATGGCGAACAAAAAATTGTATTGCAGGGAGGTCTATTTTGAGGTATAATTTCTTAAAAGTCACTAGCTTTCTAACGGGGTCAGCTTAAGAAACCGTTGTGCACATTTTTGAAAGAGAATTTCAGTGTGCATAAAATACATCGAGTTCGATGAACGCCAGACAAAATTATGGTATTTTATAGCTAGCATTTTGAAAAATCGTTGGACCAATTTCATCAGAAAAATGCGTTTATCTCGAAATTTTCAACTTTTACGTTAACTTTTTTTAACAAAACTTTTGTCATCTCTTCATTATCTACGTTTTTTTTGTATGACTTTTCTACCTACGAACAACGAAAGTTATTGCAAACCACTATTTTATTGAGGCAAATGTGTCACAAAATAAATAGTGTGTTCAAACAAAAAAAAATTGACTAAAAGCTGTCAGTTAACAAGTAAAACAAAGTTGGAGAATTAAGCCAACGGTAAATTTTTCGCTATTTTGTGGAAAGTTTTTGTTGAATTCGGTGACAACTTTTGAAATGTGCCGTTGTAACTTTATTTACTGATTAAGAGTGAACGAATAAAGTGTTTAGCAAATGTTTAGAAAAATTTCGATGCAGGAGATACAGGGTTAGATAGATCAGAGTATCAACGGCGATATTCTAAACGGACGATCCCTTCTAGCTCAACTTTTATCAATGCTTTTCACCGCCTTTTAATCGTCGGCTCAGCATATGGAAAGATTGTCTAACATAACAGCAGCAGAAGAGGAAGAAAGAATTTTAAATGCTGTAAGAATGCAGCCATATATTAGCACCAGAAGGCTTGCAGCACAGTTGCAAACTCCAAGAACTACAAGGCATAGAGTTCTTCAAGCCAACCGCGTTTACCCCTTTCATTATACGCTCGTACAGGAACTTTTACCAGGGGTCTTCCAAAAAAGGAGTGAAGTTTGCCAATGGCTGCTGCATCAACAAGATGAGAATGAGCAGTTTGTTCAAAAAATTTTACGGACTGACGAAGCCCAGTTTACGAGAATAAGCATTACCAACCAACGAAATTCCCACTATTGGGCAGTGTCTAGTCCTCACTTAACACGAACAACATCTTTTCAAATGTAAAGATTCAGTTGAAATGCAGATGTTTTTCATTACTGTATACCATTTTACAGAAGGTTTAGAGTGAATGTCTGGGCCGGCATATTGGGTAGTACTTTAATCGGGCCATTCATATTTCCACATGTCAAAAATTCAACATTCTATTTAGAATTTTTGAGAGACCAGTTGCCGGAACTCCTGGAAAATGTTCCTCTTGCTCAGAGGCAAATAATGGTTTTCCAATACGATGTAGCTCCGTATCATTTTAACAATAATCTAACTTTTTAAATCAAAAATTTAATGGATGGTGAATTTGCCGATTTGGTCTTTCTCCTTGGCCACCTAGATCTCCTGACCTAAGGCCAATGGATTTTTTTTTCTGGGAAGCCATAAAAGGAAAGTGTTTATTTGATAGAGATTTCAAGTCGGGAAGAGCTCCAAGAGAGAATAAATACAGTGGCAGAGGAACTAAGAGGCATTTTACCAAACATTAATTTGAAGTCTGAAATCATCAAACGTGCTAGAACGTACATCTAAAGTCACGGGAAACATTTCGAAAATTTACTATAAAAGCGTTTTGAAATCTTAAAGCGTAACGGTAACCACAAAAGCTATATAAAGGGATATTAAATTTATTTTGTGACCCATTTGCCTGAATAAAATAGTGGATTGCAATAACTTCCATTGTTCGTAGGTGGAAAAGTAAGACATAAAACTCGTGGATAATGAATAGAAGACAACAGTTTTAATAAAAAAAATTTAACCTAAAAGTTGAAAATTTCGAGATAAATGCATTTTTCTGATGAAATTGGTCCAACGATTTTTCAAAATGCTAGCTTTAAAATGCCATAATTTTGGCTGGCGTTCATCGAACTCGACAAAATTTTAGTGTGTTATGCAAAGAGAATTTCACTCTTTTAAACGGTTTCTTAATCTGAATCCGTTAGAAAGCTACGGCCTTTTAAGAAGTTTAACCTCGAAATCAGAGGTTTCTCACTTTAACGGCCTATAACGGCAATACGATTTTTAGTTCGCCATAACTTCAGGAATCTTCAGCTATTAGGACGAAAACCTAAACTAGGACACCCTGTATTGTATAGTTATCTTTGTTTTTGTTTTTCTTCATGAATTTTGCTATTAATGATTAATTTTTGAATTACTTTCTTACACTTGCCTTTAACTACTGCTCAATTGTTTTTGATTAATTATTAATTTTTCTGGATTACTTTCTTTACTTTTTCCTTTAATTACTATTCAATTTATTTTTATATTTATATAAAATTTGCTCACCCCTCAATGAACTCTTTTTTTTCTTTCATAAAATAAAAATGCCCCTAACTTATTCTCTTTTATTTTTTTAAACCAAATTTTGAATAAAAATGTATGTACATATAAGTTATGTTATAAAATGAGGATAGAGAATACCTACATCAAAACAAAAAAAAAAAACAAAAAAGTCTTCTTGTGTCGGTTACTCTTAAGGACTGTCCTACAACTTTACCCTGCAAATCCGCATTTGACCACCAATTAGGTGTTCTATACCCATAGCAAGATTGCGCAGTCATGTGACTTTTTCAATACCATACATGAGAAAATTGTGCGAAACCCACAAGCCAGTACTAGAGGGACCATTTTTGAAGAATCTGCATTTGCATACACTGATGACATTTACATTATTGACAGAAGGTAGAGAGCAATCACTAATGCGTTTGCGGGTATTGGAGCAGAAGTGACAGAAAATAAAAATAATCTTGGCTGTGAATAATTGCGAAAGAAAGTGTATGCTACAACAATGGACGGTCACAATAGGTGGCAATAACTTGGAGGTAGTTATAGATCTTATTTAACTTCACTATTAACTCTGGCAATGACACCTCGTCAGAAATAAAAAGAAGATTAAAGCTTTTTGCTTGTTATAAGAAGTCAATTAAATAATAAAGCCTCGTCAATAACCTGAAGATTATATCTCCAGTTTCGAAAGAAACTTTAAATTTACATGAGATAATCATCAGGCTAGTCCATCAGGCTCTGGTATTTATTGTTGAATAAATGCATCCACCAACTAAGTGGGCACTTGGTAGAGTAGTATCAATGCATCCTGACTCCGATCTGCAAATGAGAGTTGTGTCAGTTAATTTTCCACCCTAAATTGACTTATAGTCGAGCGGTGTCGCCTGCAAGTTCCAATCGAAAATTCGAAATCGACGACCTTTTGGATGTTAAGCGTGTTGAGAGTGGCCTAATCAGAAAAATTTTGACAAATTTATTTTAATTTCTCTCTATCCACTTGAAATTGCGTTTCAGTACTTCAAGCATCTATTTTAGTAAACTAAGTTCAATGACCGTAAGCACTTTTCATGATAAATCTAAAGGTAACTGAATCTTAAAACACGGCAGTAACCAGTCCGAAGCACTAAATATGTTACTCAAGAATTTACGTACTTCGTTCTTATTTTATTTTTATCTGCAAGTTTAACTTTAAGAGCATGTAAAATATAAAACTAGAGACTTATCTCAAGTGGTTTACAAGCTCACGAGTGGTTGGAATACATTCCAACTAAGATGCAATCTTGTATTCAACTCAAATAAATATTCCTCCAGAGAATAGTCCCAAGGAGACCAAAGTCGACTTGTTCAACGAAAATATTACAAACAACTCGCACCTTGAGGCGAAAGCAGTAAAAAATGTAGAAAAGGAAAAGAAACTAACAAAAACCACACAAAAAAACAACAACAAAAATGTAACACCAATTCATGGCAAACTATCGCTCTATAGGGATAGGTTTTAGTGTTGGTATACGTAACTGCAAAACTACAATCACATGATTGCAAAACAAATGTATAAAGTACGAGCATACTCATACATATGTATGTATATACCTAGTACCTACTCGTATCTATTCGTATCCCTACAAAGTACGAGGACACGATTTGGTGTGGAATTCTTGCCCCGTAACACTTGATAAATTACATTTTAATGGCGGGGCCAAGTGCAGAAATATTGTTTGTTCGCGTGCAGGACTTTAGTTTTCAGGTTTTACTTTTGATTTGTGAAGTTCAGTGTATCCAGCCATACTTACTGGGTACACTCGTTCATAGCCTTGAGTGGCAAATGGACTCATGCATGCGCATATGATGCATTTCTTTGGTTGCATTGCTGACACAACAAGATACAAAATGGGGCCAAGGCTACTAGTATAGATGTGGTCTGTAACCATCTGAAGATTTATTGCGTTCAAATTCACTCACCGAAAGAAACGGACTTTCATTCGTTAAATGTATTTTTCGGAGCTTTTTGTGCGTTTTAGCCTGTTATTTCTCGTTTACTGTTTGTGAAATCAATTTTTTTTATTTTGACTTGAAAAAAAGTGTTAAAAGCGCCAAAAATAAACAGATGTCCAACTTTATAGATGAGAAAATATTGTTCTCGCCCATCTTAAAGTAACTTGCACAGCTTATGCTTACTTGTACATACATATGTACATGTATTTAATATATATTATATTTTATCGCCTTCAAATGAGACTCCATTTGATGCAACACACATAGAGTATGCTTTATGGAGAGCTAATTTTAATTTCGGGAACATAAAGAACTCAGACCTGGCTAAATTCAGATCATTCCATTAATATGGGATCAGAATTGATGTGATTCAGCACGTCTATAGAGACCTGCTCAGGATTCTGTTTGAGAAAAATTCAGCTCTTTTGGAAAAAGCAGTGCAGCTAAACGCGTCATGCCCAAAATATCTACCAAAAACGAACGGAATGGCGATTATTGAGCAGAATTTCATTCACTCTTTCGATGCTTTCATCGGTATCGATCTCCTGGCTCTCATTGAAAGCCATGTACTACTCGTAAGCTAGTAGTTTTGATGAAATTGATTCACCATTAGCTGTGCCTAACATTTCTAGCGAGACGGCAATCGAAATTCCGTTCGCAAATCAAAATGTACGCCAAACCCTTTGCTCAATAATTTTGTTAATAGCAGAAATCCTGATGTGCAGCAGTGCTGTCGACTGTGTAGTCGTAAATAGCTCCTTGAAATAAACTGGTTAACAGATCGCTACCAACTTACAGAAAATAAAAATGTTTACAAAATTATTAGCGCGAGCCTTTTAAATTACAAATTTCATGTGCTTTTTTGGAAAGATCGTTGTGAAGTAAAATCGCCATATCATCAGCTCAATGTGCCTGATGGATTGGATAACGAAACAACAAAAGTGAAGAGAATAATTCGGCTGTACTTCCGGCCCTCAAACCTCCGCATGGCATATTTTGTCTATACGTTTGTATAAAATTGTATTGACTCAAAAGTAATAGCCAAAGGACCATCATACACGATGAACTTGGACATTATTGAACGGGTCCATTATTGGTTTAAAGGCTTTCTTAATAAGCGAAATTGGCGCAGTCAAGCAAATAGTCGGAGGTCTTACAGCAGCAGTCAAGTAAGGGGTAAAAGTCAGGTATTGTGCGGTTGTTTAGACGTCTATAGTCACCACAACGACGCCACTCAAGATATTTTTTAAGTGCAAGATGCAACGATATAGAGCGACGACCTATATCTAGCTTATGCATCTTTTCGAATTCCGTCTTTTAAGCGGTCAGGTGCAAGACATCTGGCCTCACACTAGAGAGGGGGACCAATCATAAGACTTTATAATAGTGATACGGTGTCCGGAAATTGGCCCTTGGGATTGTTGTTCCATAAGGTTAACAGGAAATAAAGTCCGTGCGTGCTGCTAGTGTGAGCAATATACCTACTCCAGCTTGCCGGGGAGTAATTGCATAGTTTTATAGAAAAAAGCAATAGAGTGTTTTCTGTTGAGAAATATAAGACCCGAGCTTATGATTTTTTGCAAAATACTTGATGAGTAGTTTATTTTTTAATGATAATGTTCTCGAAGTGAAATGCTTATACTAGTAAACTTGTTGTTATGTTGTAAGTGTTGGAACTTCGTACAACGAAGCCTTTAAGTTCCGAAAATACTAAAAAAACCTTGGCTAGTGTTGTAAAATTGTCGACGCCCAGAACCAATATGTTCCAATTCCTGTTCTGCACATGAAACGTATGTATATCATTTCAATATAATTTAAAAAAGATTATGAATGTGATGTATTAAATATTAGTCTCAATAGTGCCGATATTCTAAAAATTAATTGTATTTACTATTGATAAGGAAAAGTTTACCATTCTTAGCGTTTATCGTCTGCATGAAAACAACATAAACAAAAACATTTTTATTGCACATATGGATGACTTACTTAAAGATGTAAAGTTCAGTGCAGTTCAATTTTTTTTATATACTTCTTATATATTTTTATAAATATACTTAATTTACTCTTACATGCTAGACAAAAAAATGCTTAAAAATTAGCTTAAGTAACTTACAAATAATCTTATTCTAACTTACTGGCCCCATGCGGGCACCTCTAAGTTAAACCTAACACTGAAACTATGTCTTTCGACGTATCTTACAGTATAATTTTATTTTTATTTTAACATTAATTTATACTAAAACTAATGGACATTTTTTTAATTTTTTATAAAACATAAAACTAAAAGCCTACAAACTACCTAAAAATAAATCTTAATCTACTTAACCTACTTACATCTAACACAAAACATATACATACATAAATATATATAT
>CASBSA010000162.1:0-103579 GCA_949129095.1 Volucella bombylans
TAGTGGGTAGTAGCAAACGCTTCTCACTCGGAGGGTCCATGTTCGAATCCTGCCCATGGCAAAATCAATTTTTCATTGTATAATTGGAACTCAGACAAAAAAATTCTGCGTGTGCAGGCATAACATTGACACGTAGATTTGGCTGTTATAAGAGTTTCAAGCAATGAAAAAAATACTGGGAATTATATCTCGAATCACTCTGAGTGAAGAGAAAACTCTCCGTCCTATTCGGACTCCACCCCTGGAGAGCAAACATAGAAACCAAACACACCTGAGTTTCAAACCACTACAAAAACAATTTTCCTTTCTCCTCCTTCTATCTTTCCGCCCGCGCCCTGGCAACAGTAAAAGGGTATCAACCCCTTAGGCGCGCGTAAATTATAAAAAAAAAACAACAGACCCAATTAACTCCTCAGTCTCACGTTGTCCCTTATCTCTCTCAATAATCGATAACTACCATCCCCCCCTTCTACTTTAATTTTTTCATAACTCTTCATTCCAGTCCACTCCCCCCACAACTCTCTCATCCCACGACTTTCATAAAGCAAACTTTCACAAAATCAGTGAATATCTCAGCAGATCCCTCTTTAACTTTCACAACTTAAGTATAAATGATGCCTTATCCATTTTTTATAAAGAAATATTTAATTCTTTTTCCTTTACGTTCCGTTTGCCCGCCTTAAAACATCATCTACTAGTCCTCCCTGGTATAATCGCAAGCTTCGTTCCTTACGAAATAAGAGAAATAAGTTATGGGCTGTTTTCCTGCGTACCAGATACTTTACCGACTATTCCAACTATCTTGGTGCTTATCTTCATTTCACCGAACTTTACGATTCCCTTTACCAGCGCTACCTTAACAATGCTCCAGTCAACCTTATAAACCACCCTAAGTCCTTTTTCCAATTTGTTAACTACAAAAGAAAGTCCGATGGTTACCCTCCTTCCCTCTCTTTCAACAACAGGTCATCAACCGATCCACTCACCATTGCCAACCTATTTGCCACATTTTTTAAACAATCCTTTACCAACGACTCCTTTGTACCAGATCCATCCTATTATAGTTACCTACTGAACTTCTCCAATGGCCCACTTCTTTCTCATATTTTGGACCCGTCTTATATCGAATATAAATTACACCAACTCAATGACGAATTCACACCCGGCCCAGATGGCCTCCCTGCTATATTTCTTAAAAAATGTTCTTCCTCTCTTTCCCTTGCCCTTTCTAATCTCTTCCGTCTATCCCTTTCACAAGGAGAATTTCCTCAGGTTTGGAAAACCTCCTTCATAACCCCGATCCACAAGAAAGGATCAAAGAATGAAATAACCAACTATCGTTCCATCGCTAAACTCTCCCATATACCCAAACTCTTCGAAAGTATTTTGTATGAAGCTCTAAGCTTCCAATGCAAATCACTTATTTCCCCTAGACAACATGGCTTCTTAAAGGGTAGGTCAACCACCACAAATCTCGTTGAATTCGTATCCTTTGCCCTCTCTGCCCTAGAGAATGGCAATGAAGTCGATGTAGTTGCAACCGATTTTAGCAAAGCCTTCGATAAAATCTCTCACCGGTTAATTATCTTTAAATTGTCTGCCCTCGGCTTTGAACCCATACTGTTAAAATGGATATCCTCTTACCTTGAAAACTGTTTTTACAGTGTTCGTTTTAGGTCAGCCCAGTCCGCTCCATTTTTGGCCACCTCTGGAGTCCCACAAGGCAGCCATCTCGGTCCCCTTCTTTTTATATTAACCATAAATGATCTCGATATGATCATCAAACACTCGTCTGTCTCCCTTTACGCCGACGATACCAAATTTTTCAAAACCATTTCCTCTCCCCATGACTCTTTCCTCCTTCAACAAGATCTTGATAGTTTCTCGATCTGGTGCCTCAAAAATTCTTTGGAACTTAACATCGCCAAATGCCAATCCATCACCTTCTCACATAAGCGGAACCAATCTCCTCCCCGACTCTATCTTCTCCATAACCAACCTATCTCCTCCGTACAGTCTCTTCGCGACCTCGGCATTTTGTGTGACAGCGAGCTCAACTTCCGTCTACATATGGATGAGATAATCCTCAAAGCCAACTCTGCACTAGGTTTTGTAAAACGGTGGTCCAAAGAATTCACCAACCCATACGTGACCAGGTCCCTCTATATTACCTTTGTTCGCCCCCTCCTAGAGTACGCCAGTCAAGTATGGTCCCCATATCATCGTGTTCATATCTCGAGAATTGAAAGCATTCAGCGTCGTTTTCTTCGATTTGCTCTTCGAGGTATGCCCTGGGACGATCCTTTTAATCTGCCCCCCTATCAAAATCGTCTCAACCTTATCAGCTTAAACACCCTCGAAGATCGCAGAGATGCAGCAGACTTTCTCTTCATTCATCGACTCCTTTCAGGTCACGTTGAATGCGCGTCCCTTCACAACTCCATTTTCCTCAACACTAACCCTCGTAATCTACGTACCCCTCGACTCTTCTATCTACTAACCCACCACACCTCCTATGGCGCGAACGAACCAATCTCCCGTATGCTACGTCAAATCAACTCAAACCCTACCGTCTTTGACTTTCACTGCACCACTTCCTACCTCAAATCTGTTCTCCTTCACCACTCCAACCAACCTTAGTTTTAAGTTTTAGTTTAAGTTTATTTTTTAAGTTATAGCTTGTATTAAGCCGAATAAATGGGGGCATTCGCCCCCACCAAAATTAAATTAATACGTTAACTCCAACAGCAGTCGTATTTGTACCGGCAGCGCACGCCAATACATAGGTATTGAGAAAATGTTCCCTACTTCTACGACTCATGAAATTACAAACCACAGCAAAGGCGAATATGTTGACAAGACCGATGCAACCAATACTATAAATGATCTTGGGAATCAGAACAAATTTCTGAAAAAATCAATTTTATGCCGTAATACAACGCAGCACCTTCACCAATATATGGCACATTTCTTTTACCGGAAATACTGCCTTGAAAAAAACTATAAGGACGACACGGGCTCCCAAATCACGGAATTTTAAATTGACGTAAAAAAAGTGTACCCAGGTTTTGTCAAAGGTAAAGAAAGTGTGGATTTGCAACTGAAGGACTTCGACCCTCCGACCGTTCACAATGAGCACTGAGAAGGTATTTTACCACCAAAACAACCTCGGCTCTTCACCATCATCCACGAACTCAACGAACTCGACATTGACACCAGTACGGACGATGACTTCATTGACGAAACTTACATACCTTTTTAATATGTATTCCTACATTGAACATTTCATTGACTACTCTTAACTAACACCTAACTTACTCACAAACTGACTGACTGGGACGCGGAATGCAATGCAAATCTACCTCCTCGTGGTGCATTCTGGGTCACGCTAAATGATTTGCTGTACTTTACTTACAAATATGACCCTATCATCAATATTAATCCTCAAAGTGAGATCACCATAAATACCAAAAAAATAAAACGTCTTATAAAAAATATTTTAGTAATTTTCAATTCTCTGAAAAACTAGAAGATATAAAGTCATGCGTTTTTTTGTGTTCGATTCAGAATTGATATGCGCACTAACACAAAAAACCAATTGGGCACATCATCTCACAATTTTGAATAATATTGATTTAAAAAAAAAATTTAATTTTTTCCCAAAAATTTAAGTTTGAATGCGAATTATTCAAAAAATATTAACACGAATAATTTGATGTAAATTCTATATTCAAGGGCAAATTTAGGCTTTCGAATCCTGTATAGTACTTTATTGTAAGTGTTGCCGTTGTTTTTTTAATAATTTATTTCCCATTGTATGTCAGTTTTTTTTTAATTGCCCCTAACTCCTAAACGGGGCGAGATAGACACCCCCCTCCCATAGTAAAAAATGCTAGTTTTTAACCCCTCTACAAAATACCGTTATCAATTCTTGGCGCCAAAGTTATCGTACTCTCCCCCAATGCTTGTCTTCAGAAATGCAAATTCTACCACAGCAACTGCAATGTCCGCCAAATATTAAATTATGTGAGCCAGCCGAAATTCCTCGACTTAGCATCTCTCGGAGGAGTATGTCTTCACACGATCACAGTCACACCCTGAAAAGAAGTAACCTGGCAGCGCGGCACTCGATCTCGAGAGATCTACACAGTTTTGGTGGGAGCCCTGAAGATTGGCCGCTATTTATTTCTAATTTTAACAGGTCCACAGAGTTATGTGGATTCCCTGCGGAAGAAAATTTGGTTCGACTTCAAAGGGCTTTAAAACGAAGAGCTCTAGAGGCGATGCGGTGCATGCTCATCCAACCCGATTGTGTCTCGCGCATTACATCAACACTTAAGATGCTGGTTGGAAGACCAGAGCTAATAATTCACCCTATTCTTCAGAGAATCCACACCACTCCCCCACCCAAGGCCGAAAAATTGGAAACCATAGTTGCCTTCGTCGTTGTTGTCCAGAACATGTGTACAACGATGGAAGCATCTGGAATGGCAACACATTTAAATAACCCTTCTATTCGTTTAAGTTATGGAATTTTTATACAAACTTTACCAGCTTGCACAATTTTGCACTTTAGCATTTGGCTTTATCAGATTGCTGAGGCTGCCAGCTATGTAATAGTTCCTAATGAACACAGAACAGAAACTAAACAGTCCATTCGAAGTGACAAAGAGAGAAGTTTTCTCAATGCTCATGCTGAGGTTTGCAGTCATGGAGATACGTCATGTACTGATATGAAAGAGAGCAAATGTCTTATCTGTACTGGAACCTGTTTCTCTGTTGCCAATTGCAGAAAGTTCGAACAGCTAACCCACTCTTTAAAATGGGCAGCTGTCAGGGAATATAAGCTGTGCAGAAAATGTTTAACAAGGCATATGAGCAATAAATGCAAATCTGACGTAGTTTGTGGAAAAAATAATTGCAGCTTTAAACATTACAGATTATTACACAACGACTAGAAGGATATTGATCGCCAACGTTTAATAGATGTTTCAATAACAGAGTCACATAATGCTCATTCGCGAGAATTTCAATCGATGCTGAGTAGTGACAGTCGTTTTATATGGGAACGGCATTCAATTACTTGAGTTTGCCTTTTTAGATGATGGATCTTCCTTAACGCTTTTGGAAGAAGAGCTAGCAAAAGATCTGAATGTTGATGGAACAGCGGAGCCTCTGTGTCTGAGATGGATTGCTGGCACACACCGATACGAAAATGATTCTAAGGTGATGAGCACCCGAATATCTGGAACTGGCAAAAATAATAAAAAATACCCCCTGGCTAATATACACACGGTTAAGGGTCTTCAACTCCCCCGACAATCTATAGAAGCTACAAAGCTACAAGAAGAGTATAGGCACATAAGAGGTTTGCCAATTGAGTGATATGAGGACGCGAGCACTTCGTTTGTTGATCGGACTTAATAGCTGGAGACTTGGGCTACCGATAAATTATAGAAAAGGGAAAGCCGAAGAACCAGTGGCAACCAAGACATGTTTAGGATGGACTATTCATGGACATTGTTCACACTCACCGCCAGACTATGGTTGTATAAATACTCGGGCTAATTTTCACACATGCGGATGTAATAATGGTGATGACATCGAGGTTCAACGCCTTGTTAAGGAATTTATAAGCAGTGAGCAGTTTGGAGCGTCAAAATTTGAACATAATTTACTCTCAGCGGAAGAAAAGCGAGCCCAAGAGTTGCTACAAGATCTGACCCGCTGAAAAAATGGTCGATTCGAAACAGGATTGGTTTGAAAGTACGAGAACATCAGTCTCCCAGACAGTCTACCTATGGCGAAAAGGCGTCTTATAGGTCTTCAGAAGCAAATGAATCGGAATCTCCAAACTGCTGACGAATATATTTCCAAAGGTTATGCCAGAAAACTTTCGCCGAAGGAAATCAAAGAGAATCGTCAAGCCTGGTATCTGCCGGTGTTTCCAGTAATAAATCCAAACAACCCTGGGAAACTAAGAATCGTTTGGGATGTTGCTGCCAAGGTTCAGGGGGTTTCACTTAATTGGGTACCTCTCAAAGGTCCAGATCAACTGGTTTCCTTCACGTCAGTTATTTGCAGATTTAGAGAAAAACATATTGCTATCTGTGGTGACATCATGGAGATGTTTCACCAAATACAGATACGGGAAGAGGACCAAAATTATCAGCGGTTTCTATGGGTCGGGCGTAAGCAAATAGAAATTGACTTCTACGTTTTAAAAGTGACGACCTTCGGCGCAACCTGTTCGTCCTGCTGCGCTCAATATGTTAAAAATCGAAATGCTGATGAATTCCAACAAGAATATCCTAGAGCGGTTAAGTCAATTCGGGAAAATCATTACGTTGACGATCTCATGGATAGTGTTGATTCTGAAGAGGAGGCAATTGAGCACGCGAACCAAATTCGATACATCCATCTGCAGGGTGGCTTCTACATACGTAACTGGATATCGAACTCTCAGACTGTACTTATCACATTGCAATCAAATCCAAGGGAGGAGATACATTTTAGCTGGAAAAGTGAGTTGGGGACAGAAAAAGTGCTGGGAATGTGGTGGTGCACCACATGAGATTCTTTTACGTATAAATTATCACCCAGTATAAAAAACGCTGTAGTTCTTTCTGGCAATGACTTCTGGGGAACTTTCTTATGTACATAAAAGTTCTACTTCAAGAAATTTGGAGTTCAGGAGTTGCGTGAGATGAGAAAATCCAAGAAATAGTACGACAAATGGCTCAACTGGATTCGTTTTCTTCCGGAAGTGGTAGATTTACAAATCACGCGGTGCTATATTATCAACAGATTAATACGCCAGCCAGAGAGACACCTTCATGTGTTCGTCGATGCGAGCGAAAATGGATTTGCTGCAGCTGCATACATAAGATCGGGGGATGGGGAATTAGTCGAATGTGCATTAGTAGGGGAAAAGACGAGAGTAGTCCCCCTAAGGGGTCTTTCCTTTCCCAGACTGGAGTTGCAAGCAGCTTTACTTGGTGCTCGTCCCGCAAAAAGCATTATAGATTCTCACTCTATAAAATTCCAAAAGCAAGTCTTCTGGACGGATTCCAAGTCCGTTTTCAGCTGGCTGCGTTCAGATCACAGACGATATCGGTGGACGAGGCCACGAAATAGAAAAAAAATCCATACTTTAGCGAATCAAACCGATCGTTCAGAGGCCCGTCCTTTCTGACATTACCTGTGGAAAGTTGGACATCAACAGAACAGCCGGAAACAGAAACATCTGAGGAAATAAGGTCACAATTTATCGCAGTTCATCGTGTGCATCATATCCGTGTGTTCCAACCAGAAAGGTTTTCTAACTGGGACAGGCTAGTCCGCAGTACTTTTAAACCTAGCAAAAAGCACAAGAAAAGTGACTGACTGGGACTCATATAAAGAATCCCTCAAAATATACAAAAAAGAACTGAGGAAGGCAAAGCGACAATCCTGGAGACCATTCCATGGCAAAATCACAGAAACTTCTTAGGCATCACGACTAAGAAAAATCTTCTCTACAAATCCTATGATGACTAGCTGTTAAAAAAAAGCGATGGCTCTTGGACAACCTCAAGTGATGTATCACTCCACCTGTTACTGGACACCCACTTTCCAGGTAGCTCCCAATTCGCGGCTAGTAGCAACCCAAGTAGAACTGCTGGAACCGTGATCAAAATTCATGGTCTGATTCTAAGAGACAAACTGTCTGGGTGCTGCATAGCTTCAAACCATACAAGTCTGCTGGTCCGGACGGTAAAATACCTGCCAAGCTACTGAGGTCCTTCTGCCTACGCTAGAGAATATCATGACGAGCTGTGTAGAACTGATCGATATTCCACTGTCATGGAGAGAAGTCAATGTAGTTTTAATAATCAAGGCCGGAAAATGCTCTCATGTTGTCCCAAAAGACCATAGACCTAAAGTCTATCATCTTTCATTCTGAAAACTCTAGAACGAGTGATTGATATCCATATATGAGCTAAAATTTATCCAAGACTTATGTTAACTGCTCAACATGCCTACTGTAAAGGAAAGTCGGTGGAAATGGTTCTGCATTCTCTGACTAGCCACATTGATCGATCCCTACAATATAGAAGGTACACAATAGTCCCTTTCCTGGTCATAGAGCGCCTTTAACAATGTAAACATCCGCAGTCACGACTGCGCTGTCAACTCTGCGAGTATACGACTCACTTGGGTAGTCTTATGCTAAATAGCAGGATAATCAGCTCCAAACTCGGTGGGGCTTCTGCTAAAGGATGTGTCAGCAATGGTACGCCGTAAGGAGGTGTCCTCTCTCCCCTTCTGGGGAGTATAGTGGTTAATGAACTTTAAGCGGGTGATAGCACGGTGATTGCCTATGCGGATGACGTTGCTACAGCCGCCTCAGGTAAGCATCTTAATATCATTCAAGAACTCCATCAGCTAAATCTTCACAGATTAACATGTTGGGCAGATCGCTGTGGATTGAGAGTAAGCCCCCATAAAACTGATCTTGTAATCTTTTCCAGTAAATATAAACTTCCAATTATAGATCCTCCCTCAATAACCGGTACCAGTTTAGTCTTTTCCGTTACAGCAAAATATATGGGTCTCATTTTTGACAGGAAACTTAACATTGAAGAAAAAGTCAAGAAAGCAACAATAGCTTTATTCTGTTGCAAAAAAGCCATTGGGATCAAATGGGACCTTCAACCTCGCATAACCCACTGGCTGTACATCTCGGTATCGATACTCACCTACGGGGTTATTATCTGGTGGACAACCTTAGACAATGCAGTCAACTGCAGCAAACTAAGCAGAGTCCAAAGAACAGAATGTCTATGCATAAGCAGAGCCCTGAGTTACACTCCCTCCGCGGCATTAGACATTCCGTCGATATCTTCAGTAAGGAAGTAGCTGAAATAGCAGCTATTCGCCTTAAAGCGATTACGCAATGGACAAATAATTTATTTGGCCACGCTAATATTTTTAATATATTAGGAATCCTCACAGAGAACATCGATTACGCCATACCTGAACTTCGGTTTGACAAAGACTTCCATGTAATCTTCCCCTCTAGATTATTCTGGGAGGAAAATGCTTTCACGGAGGATAAGTCAATCCATTTCTACACAGATGGATCTAAAATCGATAGCGGGGCTGGAGCGGTGTTTTCTCAGATAAGCCAAATTTAAACCTATCTTTCCGTCTTCTAAATCACTATAGCGCGGCCCAGGCGGAGATTTTTGCGATTAAAAAAGCTCTGCCCTGGCTGAAGAAAAACGTGATATCTGCAAAGGATATCAACATCTTTTCGGACAGTGAGGCCGCTATCAAGCCTCTGGACTCGGTCTAATTAAATTCTACAACCGCCCTTGAATGCCGATCATATCTTATGGAGACGGCAGAACAGTTTAACTTTCACCTTAGCTTGGTGCCGGCCCGCAGAGACATTAAAGGAAACTGTAGGGCCGATGAAGTCGCCAAAATTGGAAACACTCTACCTATTCTCCCGGAAAAGCGTATCATTGGCATACCAATCACTACGTGCAAATTAATATTAAAGCTGAATGCTGATAAAAGAACAGACCTTAGGTGGACTGCTGGACCAACAAGAAGCTGTATAAGGAGTCTTGGCCCTCATACAAATGATTTCTGTAGCAGCTGCATGGGCGTGAAGGAACAGGAGACAATCCTCCACCTACTCTTTTTTTTTGTATAAAAAGAACTTAAAACTCAAGAGGGTATCACTACACTTAAAATGCCGGAGCACGTGTTAAGCTTTTCGGAGAATTGGATAGAGAGAGAGAGAAAGATATTTGGGCTCAGTGGTTATTTCGCTCCATGTGTGACATCCAACATTTAATGGGGAGACTAAATTATTAGTGTAAATTGACTTAGTGTTGTATTTAGGCAACCATTCACCTTACGAGATTTCAGTTGCCTGAAAAAATATCTTTCGGTCACGGCTGGTATTGAACCCCGAACCGTCCGAATGGGAAGTCAATACACTACCACTTGAGCCACATGTCCATGAAGAAATCTTCACTTAGGAGCTTTGTTCTACAATGACCTAAACGATCTAAAGAATATAGAAGTAAACAGTCTCCTACGCTTCATCATAAGCTCAAACTGATTCCATGAGTAAGAGAATCATAGATCCACGTGTAATCACAATGGGCCAATAGGCCTAAGTGGATTGCTCTTTCAAACAGGCGCTTTTACCTATCTACCTAAATCTTAAGTAACAAATAGTTGTGATGAATACAAAAACTCATGCTAATCCGGTAGCTTTGTCTCCCTAAGTATTATATCACATATAAAGATTTCTTCTCCTTACATGAATCTCCGTATCCCGAATACTGACCATAACAGCTCGCACTTATCTTATAGTCCTAAATTATTCCTCCATCTTAGAAATACTTATAGGAAATGTGATGGGTATCCGTGCACCTATGCTTTACAACCCCACATTCGCAATATTAAAGAAAACCTCTAACCTCTTTAAATTACTAAACTTGCTTTGTTTATATAATATATGAATACTTTGAAAATATGGATAATAATTGCTCACATCATATCACTATGAGGGTGGAAGGATAATTGCGAAGGGGAAAAGCGAAACTTGTGGGCTACAAGTTTAGCATAATTATTAGAAAACAAAGAATATAGTAAAGCAATTCAAAAATGAGCTTAAGGGCTTGTTAAAAAATCACAGTATATTTGAGTACGCACAGAGATCGGCTCGATGGTAAACTAGTGATCATTCAGATCGGGATGGATGTTACAGTTGAGGGTTTGAGGGAACAGAATGCTTCTGCGAATTTCATTGGAGCATCGGTAGTGGGAATGGCGATAAAGCAAAGACAACAAATATCTGAAATACTATTTTCAGTGCAATTAACAGAGTAATGTTTGTATTACGTATAAGTTTTATCGGACGGCTTTGAGTTCTTTCTAGCAGTTGCAGAGAGATTTCAGAAGTATCTAACATATATATATGAGTGTTGTACTCCGATTATATAGGACTGAGAAACCTAAGCATAATATATATGAAAAAAAGAGCCATTCTAATGTAGGAAGTTTGACTGTATTATTATAATAGACATATCGAGAGTTGAAAATGTTTCGGTTTTTACGATGCAAGTGTCATGCATGGACTAAGGTTGAGTATTCAAATTCGCTTTAATGATAGAAAACAGCATAGTATTTGTTTCCAGGTAGTTTTCAGGAATGAAAGTATTTTTCTTATTTTCTTTTTATAAAAATTTACACGATTATTTTAAAAAATAATAAAAGTATAAAGTGTAAAGAAACACACTTCGGTATAGAATAACAACTTTTTACTTTGGCTGCTCGAGATCTCGAATGTCCTTCCATTGGCAAAGTAGCTTTTCGAACTTGGTGAAAAAAAGTCATTAGTCGAATATACGGATGCCGATCACAACTTCGCCGTTTGCAGGCTTTTTAAATATTGTATATTGTATAATATGATACAATTGTTTTCTTGTTTCACGTAGTCCTATCACCCCCTGAATCAGGTCTTGTATATAATTTCATCATGTTGTTATCCCCGGTTAAAACTAGAGTATCGACTTTGACATTTTCGGCCGCCGATTTCCACTTCGCCCTCTTTTGCAGGTCCAGAAGATATCCTTTTGGCCATAGGGCCCAAAAATACTGCTTTATTACAGAAATTCGTTGCTATTGTTTCAATCCGAATGATCGTTCATCGCCTTCCAGTGGCTCCGCCATAGTATTTAGGGGAGCAACAATAAGGTAGTGCCATGGGATCAAAACTGCTTCATCACTGGGGTCGCTAGACATTGTTCAAATGTCAAACATGCTTGGCCAACCGTTTTAAGTAAATTACTCTTCGCAGATTTTACACCAGCCTCCCACAGCCTATACAAATGTGATGCTCTGGGAGGTATATGATGAAATTCTATCTGCTCCGGCGAACACTGGATGGCAATCGCCTTCTCCGTTTGTTATTCTACGAATTGTTGTTGTGTTACTCACCTAACTCATTTCGGACTCCCAGAAAATGTGTGCTATTGTTGATAAAGAAATCACAATAAGAGCCCCGCCGATGAATCCTTGTCTTGACAAATCCGAAACCACCTCGATACCTTTAACTTTTAATTGCAAATCAGATAAATACCGCTGTTACCCTCCACTGATAAAGCTCTCGAATATAAATATTATATTTATTTTATAAATCTATTAAACATGTATTTTACTTGCTGTGTCTAGCACTCAATTTATGAATTAATCTATTATCTAGTTTATGTTACTGAGGAGACAGAACTAGATTTCCTTTTTTTCTTCAGACCGTCGCGAGTAAAGTTTACATTTCCAATCACTAATTTTGTAAATCCTATTCATATTTAAACTACACCAGAAAATAATTAGAACAATGTTAATGAATTAGATATGTACGCCTTAAATATAGGAATTTTAATTGTGAAGTACCCAGAATAAACATGATAGGCAAACAGTTCAAAATCCTCCAGAAACCAGAACTAGTAGGGAGCGGATTACTCCAACAACTGCAACATGTCTTATGGACCTGTAGTTCACGAAGTGAATTTTTTGACTGATGATGCACAACCTGAAGATTGTTTTAGTAGGAGATTTCAACCTCAGTCACCTTAAATGGGAGCCTTCCGATGATTTGTCTCATTTCGTCTCTCTTAATTGATGGTTGACTGCCAAACCAACTCAAGTCTATTTCAGATTAGTGGAATACCTAATACAATGAACAGACAACTCGACCTTGTCTTCACATCCGATTTAGATAACTGTGTCGTTTATAGGAGTGATCATCTTCTTACTACCCTAGACCGCTTTCATCCCCCTTGTCAATTATATACTCATATGACAATGGAAACACATGTGTCGATTCGCAAAATTTATTTTCATTTAATATCGGAAGAACAGACTTTAGCAAACTTAAAAACCTCATCAGTAGGACTAGGATTTTCATGCACTTAAAAACGCAAAATATGCGCTTAAAAATGGGAAATATGTACTCTAAAGACGCATTTAAAACCATGGCGAATTCACCTATACCGACCAGTCGCGTTTAACGAGAAATTTACCCTCATGTAGTTGGTCTTTGCACAAGTAATATTTCTATTTTGAAAAGTCTAATAAAACGACCGTTTTCTATAAAGACCTGTTAAACTGTACGACTGTAGTTAAACTTTGCATTTTTATAATGAAAAACACAAAAAAAACATGTTATCCGGTTTTTAAAAAAAATCAGTCTTTTTATTTTAAGAACCAAAAAACAATAACGTTAATTAAATAAATAAAAAGGTTAACAAAACATAAAGATCTTCATTTGATTAAATAACAGAAGTAGCATTATTTTAACATTTAATTTAGGATTTCAAAATTCTCATATGTTTTATTAATGATAAAATTTTTCTTAAAATTTTTAAAGGTGAAACTTTGGCGATTCGGTCTTTGAAAAGTTTTGTACATCGAGAAGGATCGCTCGACGTCAACTGACGTAATATGGTACATGCATTTTTACATACTTCTTCAGTGGTTAAGTTTTCTATATAATTTTCATCGACGCAACTCAATGTAAACGCCTTACATATATTTTTAAGTTTTAAAAAACCTTCATTTTTCATAAGAACATTGAAAAGCTTTTTCTTTATAGTTGCACTAAGAGATCTTCAACTGCATTAATTTTTTAAACCGCAGTTTAAATTAAATCAATTTGATTTTTTAATGTGACCCTTACCTAACGTTTTGCTATTGTGTCACAGAGGAAACTGTAATCGAAACTTATGACTATAATTTGGCTTTTTAGAAAAGGCTGAAGCAATATTTCTTTTGCATTTTTTATTACAACACCATCAAAGACATCAAATTCTTTAACCACATCTTCAAAGGCCTCATAGTGTTTCGCGTAGTAAACAACTGCTTCCAACTAATTACCTCACCTGGTAACAAGAGGCTGGTGTGGAAGAGGACTTAAGGAATACTTTTCTTTAAAATGTTCTACGCAAGACGGTGCATTTAAAAATATTAATAATTTTTACGATTTTGTTTTTTTTTCAATTTTGAGTTAATATTTTTCGGAAACATGCACAAAATATGAATTTGTTATTAAAAATATGCAACATATGCATTTATATTGTTCGATTTGCTCTTCTTGGATTACCCGTTTATCTAACCTCACTATCATGACCGTCTCAAACATCTTAACCTGAATACCCCCGAAAAAGGCAGAGACGTAGGTGGAATTCTCTTCATTCACCGACTGCTCTCTGGTTCTGTGGACTGCGCTTCCCTTTACAATTCTATTTCCTTCAACACTAACCCTCGTAATTTACGCTGTCCTCGCCTCTTCTATATTACAACGCACCGCACCTCTTATGGCTCAAACCTCCCCCTTTTTGATTTTAACCTGAGCACTTCTCGTCTTAAACTTGATCTCCTCCACCATTCCCTTACTTCCTAAACCTTAACTCTTGTTAGTTAAGTTAAGTTAGTTTAAGCTTGCATTAAGCGAAATAAGTGGGGCTTTAGCTCCCACCAAATTAGTCTCGGACCCTAAATAATTCTACCAGTTTGTTAATACCAAAAAAAAGTCAGACGGCTACCCATCTACTCTCAAATTTCTTAGTGAATCTTCTGCCGACCCAAAAGCCATTGCAAATTTCTTTGCCTGTCATTTTCACAAATCCTTTTCTAAGAAAACAGCTGAACCCGATCCTAGTTACTTTACCTATATGAGAAACTATCCTGAGACGTCATCCATCATGCTAAATATAACAACATGTTTGGTATTTGAAAACATTACCAAACTTAAAGATGATTTTTCGTCCGGCCTTGATGGCCTTTCGGTTATTATAATAAAAGAGTGTGTTACCAATCTCGGTGCTGTCCTTGCTGCCCTATTTAACTTTTCTGTCTCAACATGTACTTTCCCTTTCCTATGGAAGGAATATTACATCATCCCTATTCATAAAAAAGGAAGTAAGGCCGAAGTCAATAATTATAGGCCCATAGCAAAACCCACTTGCATACCCAAATTTTTTGAAAGCATAGTCTATCAACAACTGCTTCCATACTGCAAGCCAACTATCTGCACAAACTAGCACGGTTTGATGAAAGGTAAATCAACGACCACTAACCTAACAGAGTTCGTCTCTAGGACGCTTCATGCTTTAGAAGACGTTGATGAAGTCGATTCAATTTCCACTAATTTCAGTAAGGCATTCTATAAAATTGTTCACCAACTTATCATTTTTAAACTAAAAAAACTTGGCTTTTCCACACATTTCGTGGCATGGGCCAAATCCTATTTAGAAGACCGAAAATACAGGGTAATCTTCAGATCTTCAATATCCGACCCCATTAAAGCAACATCTGGTGTCCATCAGGGTAGTCACCTTGGGCCAATCATCTTTATCCTAACAATTAACCACATAAACCTCATTTTAACGAATTCTAATCTTTCTATTTTCGCTGATGACATGAGAAAAGTTATTTCATTGCCTTCTGATTCCCATTGCCTTCAAGATGACTTGAAAATGTTTTCGGTATGGTGCAAGCAAAACTTTTTGAAGCTTAGTCTCAACAAATGCCAAGCGATAACCTATTCCCGCAAACGTCTACCTCCTCTTCCAAGAAACTACTTCATCTGCGATGAGCCTATTCCTTCCACTACCCAAGTACGCGATCTAGGAATACTTTGTGACAGAGACTTGAATTTCTACTCACATATAGACAATATTGTAAATAAAGTTAACTTTGCATTTGGCTTTATCAAACGCTGCTCAAAAGAATTTTCCAACCCTTACGTTACAAAGTCCCTGTACATTACTTTCGTAAGGCCTCTTCTCGAATATTGCAGCCAAGTTTGGTCACCCTATAAACTAATCCACATTCAAAGAATTGAAGCAGTTCAACGCCATGGTATCCGTTTCGCACATCGTGGTCTACCTTGGGTCCATCCATATACGAGTAGATTACCCCCTATGAAAATAGATCAAAACTAATTAGCATGCATACCCTAAAAAAACGTCGTGAAATCGCTTATCCACCAGTTGCTGACCGGAAACATTGAATGCCCGAGAATAACGCAAAATATTTCATTCACTACCAATCCCCGTAATCTAAGATCTGTCCCACTCTTCCTGATCTGAACTCACTGCACCAACTACGGTCACTTCGAACCCATATCTAGAATGTTGCGTATAACGAACAACTACGCCGAAGTCTTTGACCTAATAGACGTAATAAAAAATAATAAAATGTGCCTTATAGAAACGTCATTTTAATGTAAGATACTCGTAGAATGGTTCGGAGAAATACACAACGGTCTTCAAAAATGATCGATTCGGCTGCACACTGACTGCGCCAAAATTCTCCACAACTTTCGTGAATAATTTCGACAATTTTTGCCACCCTTCTCATGTCAATGACCCAAAGGTTTGCTTTACGACTGCGATTAATGCCTGAGGTCCTGCGTGGTAGTTCTTTTTACGTAAATAGAAAAGCAAATTAAATAAAAAGGGGCGGGATCAGAGAAGAAGAGAGGACACTTAGCAGAATGAGGAACATTTGCATTTTGCAAATGCCTACCAACTCTAAGGAGTTTTAAAGAAGAATCGTATAGGAAGGGGTTCAAGTTTTTGACGACACTCAAATTGTCTTTTTTAATCTGTTCAACTTCATCTTTAAAGTGTTTCCGTTGAATATGCCATACAATGCGCAGCAGGGCATCGTTTCTGGCGGAATATCGGAAACGTCGAATGGCTGCCTTTTTTCATCTTCCTTTGGCTTTGGTATCAAAATATCCGAGAAGTCCTTGTCAGACAGATCCTATAAAATTAATTTTTCTTTCTTCTTAGAAGACTTAAAAGGTCGAGGAGTGTGGAAAGCTCTGGAAAAACCATCCATTTGGTAATGTTCTTTACTAAACTGAGATACATAATATAAGCACAGCATTTTCCAGAACCATTCTAATTTCCTGGTTAGTTGTCGCAATTTCTTCTGGAGTGTGTCAACTGCTTATTTAATCGTTCAAATAAAAATATTCCAGTAAAAGGCTTTATTCGATGGGATATTTTTCCATGCTCAGGTCTGATAACATTTCCAAACATCAGGTGGCTAAGTACGGGACCGCAGGTTACCGTATTTAACTGGTACAGCTTTAATTTTTCCGATGCACTCCATAGGACACATTGATACTTTCGGTCATTATTATTAACAAGTATCTATCGATATATTTTTGAGATATATGCTGTTAAAGCGAACCAAAAACGAAGAAAACCTAAGATAATTGAAAACAAGGTTTGCAGCAGCATATCATTAAGCGAAATTCCAGTACTGGTAGCAGCACTGCAGTCGATGCGTAATTTTGTTGTGGAAGAATCAGGTCTTAGTCAATCTTATCCTCCGGCACTATTACATATAACTAAGTCTTCACAGTCATTCAAAAGGTTGCAGTATTATTCTCTGACGTGTGAGTTCGTTGACACTCTTCATGAATTTCCTAAAGCCTTTGCCGTATCCAACCGCATTGCGCATCACTGTTCTTATATAGTATCTCATCTCACATCTGGTTTCTCCTAGGCTCAGGAAACTTCTTTTGTTATCCACGGTTCATTCAAATCAGTAATATGACTGACTACCAACTAGACAAACCTTCGAATTCGGTATCTTTGAGCTATCATATTTTCCTGACACTATCCGGCCGAAAAAAGTTTTTTTGCAAAGTGTGCCGTTCTTCCATTTTTATTTGTCCAATTGATAATAAATCAAAAAACACTCCGATCTTATCAGCGTAACAATGTTCGATGCCTGATTAAAGTTCGGATCGATTAACACGAGATTTTTGGGAATGTCCCAACTTTTTACGCTAAAAGATATATTTGATTGAATATCTGTTATATTTTTCATGATCCTTTTCTTTTTTTTCTTTTTTTTTATACTGAGCGCGCGCTCAAGGGGTTTCCGTACCCTTAAGATGAGTGTTTACAGCGCGAGAAAAGGAAATTTAGGGGGGAATAAAAGAGAGGTACCGATGTATATTGCTTTTAAATGTCTGCAAGTTATAACGACTAGGAAACACTTATTGAGGCCAGATCAGAGGGGGTAAAATATTGCTTACATCGCTTGAGGAAACCTAGACATTTCGCAGCATTTTTGGCGATATCAAATATGTGGTCATGGAAAACGTAAGTTGTCATTGACACACATACCGAGAATGGTAAGTTTTTCGGTTTCGACGATGCAAGTGCCATTCATAGATAATGGCTGGGTGTCTAAATTTCGCTTTAACGACAGCAGACAGCATTGTGTTTTGGAAGCATTAAATTCCACTCTGTTGATAGTTCCCCAATTGGTTATGCTGTTGATATCGGAATTTAATGAGCTTAGCATACGCTGCCGTTCTCATTCTACAGCCGAAGAGCAGGGCCGTGAGTCCGGAAACGAATATGAAAAGCAGAGAGTACTGTCATCAGCAAAGGGATATATTGGATTAGAAGTAGCAGACAAGAGATAATTAATGAAAATTAAAAAGAGTGTCGGAGACAGAACAGAGCCCTGGGGCACACCAGCATTTATTTTATGGATATCAGACTTGGGACCGTCCAAGACAACTTGAATTGAACGTTCCGAAAGGTAATTTCTAATCCATTGAAGAAAAGAGTCGTCGATCCCAAATGCACGCATTTTCGACAAAAGAGCTTGATGCCAAACTCTGTCAAATACTTTAGAAATATCAAGTGCAACTATCTTGCTTTCGCCAGATTGATGTACGCTTTGGTTCCACTTTTCGATAAGACATGCCATCAAATCACCAGTGGACCTGTTGCTACGAAAACCATATTGCCGGTCATTGAAAAGTTTTCGTGTTTCGAGATATTTCATGAGCTGACGATTTATCAGCATTTCCATGACCTTGGAAAGAAGGGACGTAAGTGCAATGGGTCTGTAGGAGGAGAGAGAAGATGATTCGCCTTTTTTTAGGGACGGGCTGGACTAATGCTGTTTTCCATCTGCTCGGGAAGAGTTCTAAACAGTAGGATTGATGAAAAAGCTTACGCAGTGGTTTTGCCAACGAGGAAGAACACCTCTTCAGAAGACGGGGAGATATACCATCTGGACCAGCGGATTTATGTATGTTGAGATCTTTAAGTACTCTTGCTACTACACGAGTGCGAAAGTAGATTCGTCCCATTGAAGATTCGACGCACTCAAGTGTAGGCTGGGAGTGTTGAGCAGGCCGCAAAGCGTGCAGCAAGCTGATTGGCCTTATCCAAAGAGCTGACAGCTAGAATGTCATTGTAAATGAGCGTTGGGATGGAGGATGAGGCGGAATTTCTAATGTTTTTGACGAACGACCAACAATTTTTACTGCCTTTGGGACATTGCAGTATTTTTTGCCTCAGTATGAGGATACAGGGATACAATTATTTGAATGGAGTCAGACAGCGCATCAAACTCGTTAAAAGTTGAATTGCTGTCCAGGGGGGCTTCTATAAATAAAGCAGTAGTGGATAATTTGCTTACGGAGATGGAATTTTAATCACATGAAGTTGAATTCCGGATTGGAACATGGATCAAATTGTGGTAGAGTTTGGTAAACTACATCACTACGCACATAAATGGCGAGACCACGGTGAGAGAAAAATAATGGCACTAGTTCATAGACAGGTAGCTACAGATCAGAATAATGTGAGAGGTGTGGGCGCGGATTTACCTGTGTTTCGCTAAGTGCCAAAACAGCTGGTCTGTACTTACAGACGTGGACATACGCAGAAAAGTGATTACTTTTTAGCCCGCGTATATTGGCTACGTCTACCCTGAATTCCCTAGACATAATCACAGCCAAGCACAGAAAACACAAACACCGACGATACTAAGCAAGGCTGCCAAGTGAAAATTCTGACATTGATTTCCCGGATCAAATTGTTGTAGGTGTTATGCCCTTACAACAATATGAAACAGAATCAATAAGAAACAGAAACTCACAACCCGCTATCCATCAGTTGTTACATGCACTCAGCCACTGCCCGTACCGTATGGTAAATACAATAACGGCAGTGATTGAGTGCAAGCAACAGTACTTCGACTAGGAGCGGGTGAGGTGGGATACCCGCACTGTGTGATTTTTTTTTTGTCACTGCACTGCACTTTTTTTTTTTTTTTTGTATTTTGTGTTTGCACACGCGCGAGTTATGTACATAACGCATTATGTCCAGCGCCTAGCAACAGAAGAGCAGCAATACAAGCAAACGCAACTTCTTAGCAATACAGGAACAACACAACCTGCTGTTAACAACAAGGCTCGGGATCCACTGGACTGCATGCAAAAGAAAGAGAAAATCATCATCGTTATCTCTGGGTCATCACTGAAGAAACGAAGAGACAAAACAACATGTTATCACTCTATGTATCATTGTTTTCATGTCAAATCGTTTTCATACCATATATGGTATTCTTGTTGCTATGCTTGTTGAACTGTTAACTGTCAATCGTCCTCTACATTTTTGTTGTTGCTTTCTTTTTCTTTTATGTACATTTATGTTAAGTGTTATCTTTTGAGGAGAATGAATTAGTTGATAATTAGAAGTGAATAAAGAAACTTGGATAAAAGAAAACTTTAATTATTTACGAAAACACGCGAAATCCTTAACTGGCGCAGTCGGTAGGATGCTAAGTCCAGCATCGTAGTGAATCTATTTTAAGTAGCTACAATTTAAAAGGACCTCAAGAACACACAACGAGAAGAACATTTTGAAGTGGTGGATTTCAATCCTTTAGTTCTTACCTACGTTAAAGAGCTTCGCGAGTGAAAAAAACAAAATCTATATGCCGAAGTAGATCAAAACTATTTAACAATTAAATTTTTCGAAGCCAGTATTTTTAAGGCTCATCTGCTATACATACGGAAAGGTAATTACCCAAAATAGTAGTGAAGAAAAAAAAAACAAAAAAAAAACAACAACAACAAAGAACAGCAAAGAACAAATTATACTATACGGAAGTGACTGTACTATATGGATTGATATCTGGAGCTAATATTAATTTGACTAAGGGGTGAGTCCAAATTTGTTGCTTTTATCAGTGATCCCTTATGCCTCCTATAAAAAAAATTTCTAGAAATCGTAAGATTAGAGCCAATTGCTTTTTAAATTGTAAAAGTTGGTGTAGAAATTCATTGAATTTATTTAAAGGTGTTAAAAGTGATTCGAAAAACAAAGTGCTTGACTCTAAATTTAGCGTTATTGCTACCAAGACTGAAGGAAACTCTTTTTCTGATCCAAGTGGAGGTTCCAATACGAATCCGAAAGTAAATTTAGAAAGTAGCGATTTATATAGTGCCCATACAATGGATTCGTACGGTATCGCGGTTGCTACGGATGCCTTTAACTCCCTCAGGATCCCTGATGCTGTTAAAGATCTTCCCCATTTTGATGGCAATCCTCGTTCATTGTATGAATTTATTACCAACGTGGAGGAGATTTTAAGCCTCTTGCCACTCATAACGGGAACTGCATACGAAAGTATTATTTTACGCGCAATCCGAAACAAGATCGTAGGATCAGCTAGCGAAGTACTTACTATGTATGGTACGCATCCCAATTGGAATGCAATTAATTTAATCCTGCATTACTCTGATAAGCGCAATGAGACAAGTCTCATTCGTGATTTGCATCAGCTTAGGCAAAACCAAGGCACAGTAGAAAGTTTTTACGCAAAAATAATTGACATACTTTCAGCAATGACAAATCACGTGAAAGTTCACGAAAGCGATGCGAATGTTATTAAGTCCAAATTATCTCTATATCAGGAAATGTGCTTAAATACCTTTTTGTCTGGGTTAAAAGAACCATTAGGATCCACAGTTAGGTCAATGAGGCCTAACAAATTGGCAGAAGCACTCAATTATTGTCTTCAAGAACAGAACAGCCACTATTTTCAAAACCCCCCAAGCGTACAAACCAATACGTCGCCTAGAGTAAGCCAAAGTAGACCAGCATACACTAATTATCCAACATATTTTTACAGACCAACTCAAATACATCCTCAACAGTTCCAAAGACAGACTAATTTTACGGCCCATTACCCTTCAAACACACAACCCTTTAGACAACCTCAAAACTATTCGCAACCTTACAATAATAACTCAGGCTTCAGAAAACTTCCACAACATGAACCCATGGACACTTACAGTGCCCACACTAATAGAAGTTCTAAAAAGTCCCATACTCAGCGCAATCAATTACATAACATCGATACAAATTACAGTCCCAATATAACAACTTCAAATCCTATTCAGGAATATAATGAACCTCAAAATTATTTCCCGAATCATGACAAACCCAGCTCTTCTTGCCAAAGCATTCAACGTGAAGTAGATGACGAAAATTTTCATTAACGTGCCTCGGAAACCCAATAGGGTACTTAGACATAAATAGTTACAATTCATATTTACTACCATATATAATCATTCATAGTATAAATAACAAAAAGTTAAAGTTCCTCATAGATACAGGGAGTAACAAAACCTTCATTAGTCCTGGCATTGTAGACAATACCAATGTACGAACTATAGAACCTGTGGAAATAAAAACAATATTTAATACGAAGTTTATAAATAAAAGGGTAGATATTAACGGGCTAAGAGAATTTAACACTAAGAAGGTTATATCGTTTTATGTTTTTAAGTTCCATAAGTATTTTGATGGATTAATTGGCACTGATATGATGAAAGATCTTGGCATCAAAATAGATCTAAAGTATTCATTTCTTGAAACCGATCGTGCCAAAATTCGTATAAATTACAAACCAAATTTAATGTCAAAAAGTTATACTGTCCCACCTATGTGCAAAATAGTTGGCCACCTACCTGTTGATATTGAGTTTGGTAGTATTTATATCAAACCAACTAGTATAAATGATTACTTGATAATACCTGAAGGGATTTACAAAGCCCACAATTGGTATTCTTTCGTGGAAGTTATTAATATTTCTGATTTGGCACTGACTTTTCTAATTGAACAGCCACTTAAAGTTACATTTCTTGACCACAATACATACATAGAAATCCATAGTCTTTCGATAAGCAACAATAAACATTTAAATAACTCAAATGTATGTGAATTGCTTCGAACCAGTCATTTGAACACTGAGGAGGAACATGCGATAAAAGCTTTATGCAGAAGGTATGAAGATATTTTCTTTGAAGACGGAAAAAACTTAACGTTCTCTAATGTTATAAAACATGAGATTAACACCAAATATAATATCCCAGTATATACCAAATCCTATCGATATCCTCACGTGCACAAAGCTGAAATACAAAAACAAATAAATGATATGCTTGGTCAGGGTATCATCCGTCATAGCTTTTCACCTTGGTCGTTTCCAATTTGGTTAGTACCAAAGAAAAGGGACTCAAGTGGAAAGGAAAAGTGGCGGTTAGTCATAGACTACCGCAAATTAAACGAAAAGACAATAGATGATAAATACCCAATACCAAATATCACGGAAATTCTTGATAAATTAGGTAAATCGATGTATTTTACCACACTCGACCTCGCATCTGGATTCCACCAAATCGAGGTTAAGGCAGAAGATATTCCTAAAACAGCATTCTCCGTTGATAATGGGCACTATGAATTTGTTCGGATGCCGTTTGGACTAAAAAACGCCCCGTCGACATTTCAGCGTGTCATGGACAATGTTCTACGAGAGCTTCAAAATAGAGTATGTCTAGTGTATATGGACGACATCATCGTATTCTCGACATCTCTACAAGAACATACTAAAAATCTGGAAGCAGTGTTTCAAAAGTTAAGAGATGCCAACCTGAAAATTCAACTTGAGAAGTCTCCTTCTTGTGGCATTTGGTTACAGCCGATGGGGTTAAACCTAATCCCGACAAAATTTATGCTATAAAAAAATTTCCATTACCAAAAACCTCTAAGCAAATAAAATCATTTCTTGGTTCTCGGTTACTATCGAAAATTTATCAAGGACTTCGCTAAACTTACAAAACCTATGACAAACTGCCTCCGCAAAGGTAAGGGTGTAAAAATCGATTTCGAGTACATCAATTGCTTTGAAACCTGCAAGACGCTATTGTGTAACGAACCTTTATTACAATACCCAGATTTCTCAAAGCCCTTCAACCTTACGACGGATGCGAGCAATGTTGCAATAGGCGCTGTACTGTCACAAGGGCTCATTGGTTCAGATAAGCCGATTTGCTATGCAAGTCGGACTCTATCGAAATCCGAGCAGAATTACAGTACAATTGAGAAAGAACTCTTAGCAATAGTTTGGGGTGCAAAGTACTTTAGACCTTACCTTTTTGGACGAAAGTTCCATATAGTAACCGACCACAAACCACTTACATGGCTTTTTTCGTTAAAAGAACCAAATTCGAAACTGGTTCGTTGGAGGCTCAAATTAGAAGAATTTGATTACGATATTACTTTCAAAAAAGGTAAACAAAACTCCAACGCTGACGCCTTATCTCGAATAGAGATAAACACAAACGAAACGAATGAGCCTTCTTATGAAATAGAAAATATTGACCTTTTATCTATTCAAAACAATGTAGATGAAAATGATAACTTGTCCACTATCCACTCAGCAGAAGAGAATTTCAATGATGGCATTCCAATATCGGAGCGTGCAATAAATGAGTTCTCTAATCAACTTATTCTGAAAGGTAATGCTAGTTAAGTTTCAAATACTGTTTAAAAGAAAGAAACGGTATACAATAGAATATAGCAAAATTAGTGAAGAAAATTTCATAATTAATGCTTTTATAGATTATATGAGTACTAGAAGACTTACCGCGGTACTAACGGATGACAGTACATTCAAAGTTTTGCAAACTGTATACTCTAAATATTTCAGTAATAGTTCCTTAAAGATAGGTTCTGATGATCAGGAAAAAATAGTTCGAGATTATCATAAAATCTCTAAAACACTTTTTTTCCCATCATGGGATTCCGAAAAAGATAGTCACCGACAATGGTAGTGAATTTGTGTCTATTTTGTTTAGGGACTTCTTAGAGATTTACGGGATAACCTTTCACACAATATGTGCCAAAAGTTCGACAGGGAATTCTCCTATAGAGAGGTTCCATTCCACCTTAACTGAATTAATACGAATTATCAAATCTGAATGCAAAGACAAACCCATTAGCGAGATCGTTGATGAAGCTGTTATTACATATAATAACACAATCCACTCTTCTACTAAACTATCCCCTTTTGAATTACTAACTGGTCACTTCACTAAGAGTAATCCATTTTCCATTACCGAAACAGCAAAAACGAAGCAAGAATATCTTGGGGAACACATAAAAAGTTATGAATCTCTGTCCAAACTTGTACACCAAAGAAGTTTAGTAAATAAACAAAATCTTATACATAAACTCAACGATAATCGCAAAGACCCACCTAACTTTTCACCAAATGAAAAGATTTTTGAGGCTGACGATAGAAGGAATAAACTAGCCCCTAAATTTATCGAACATTCAGTTATAAAAGATAACAAAATTACAGTGGATACAAAAAAGAGGAAAGTTCATAAACAAAAAATAAAGAAAAAACGTAAATTTGCCGGTTGAAACTATGATCTTGTTTTATTCGTGTGGGCATTTGTAAATCGTTATTTTCTTCGACATAGCGAACATACTGGAAGCAAATTAATTTATGGATGTAGAGTTGTAGTGTGTATGTTAATCTCGAGTCACTTTTTTTTTTTTTTCCCCCTTCTTATTTACACCCACAATAAATATGAAATATGTACGCATATATATACAAAACTTATACGTTAACTATTTCTATTGCAACTGGCTTTAATTAGCGTTTCCCCACTCCCATTCCCCTTGATCAACAAACTGATAAAATGCCTCGAATTTGGATAAACGTCTTTGAATCGGTACATGCGCCTAAGAATTAGTAGAAATGAATCAACAACTAGCAAAGCCAAAAGACTCATCATCAAGATTCTCTGCAACATACACTATGGCCATCACTCATCCATACGTACTGGCCATTCTTCGGCGGGAGAAGTTATGTACATAACGCATTATGTCCAGCGCCTAGCAACAGAAGAGCAGCAATACAAGCAAACGCAACTTCTTAGCAATACAGGAACAACACAACCTGCTGTTAACAACAAGGCTCGGGATCCACTGGACTGCATGCAAAAGAAAGAGAAAATCATCATCGTTATCTCTGGGTCATCACTGAAGAAACGAAGACACAAAACAACATGTTATCACTCTATGTATCATTGTTTTCATGTCAAATCGTTTTCATACCATATATGGTATTCTTGTTGCTATGCTTGTTGAACTGTTAACTGTCAATCGTCCTCTACATTTTTGCTGTTGCTTTCTTTTTCTTTTATGTACATTTATGTTAAGTGTTATCTTTTGAGGAGAATGAATTAGTTGATAATTAGAAGTGAATAAAGAAACTTGGATAAAAGAAAACTTTAATTATTTACGAAAACACGCGAAATCCTTAACTCGCGCGGTGTTTTTTTTTTTTGCACAGCACACAATAATATTGCGAGTGCACTGGTTGAGTTGATATAAAACTGTGAAGCTGAATCAAGTTGAGGTCGCATTATATTATAAGCCACTACACTGTCCCGTACTTCTATTAGCGCAGTACCTAAGATCACCTGATTATCTGTTCGTCCAAGACAGGTTGGCAGTATTTGGCCTTCAACATTGTTCGTGCCTGGGACTGAAGTTAACCTATGCGAGAGTCAATGACATGATATTGCATTGGGGCTTTGAATATCGGCGAACTGAATGTCCCTTCTCGAAACAATTTATACAGAACATCAATCTTTTTGAAATTTTTGAAACTTATCGAAATGTGCACTGTACACTTTCAGCCGACAATACGGTTTGACGAACACTTTTATCTAAACTACAATTGCGAAAGTGATTATCCTTCTGATAATTAGAGGTACTAGGTCGATCTGTAGTGTTCACTTTCGTTTCATTAACTTCTAAGTTCTTAAACCTGCTTCACGGCTAGTATTAAAAGTAAGTTTCACCCGCGATAGAGTTATCCTTACCTTTAATTTTGAACAAAGGTACAACTCTTCCACTCTCGATCTAAGATTATCGTTCGATTCTTCATCCTGTTCAATGTTAAAGCGCTTTATGGATTTTTGCAAATTGAATGCCTGCTTAAAATATGACTTAGGTATCCCGAGAGATAAACAATCTCCTTTTGAATCAATAAGATTTTTTATACGGGTTGGATTTCTATTCGTGTTTGCTCTCGCAGTTTTGACATCTGCCTATATTTTCATGGAAGGGTGAACAGTATATGTATTGGTTTTATGGTCAGTCATACCGATAACCACAAACAACAATGTATTTGAAAAGCTTTATTAAATTGACCAACAACAATATACAATTGACTGATATGACAAAACATATTTTTATGGACGCGTGGAGGTGAGGAATCAATTTTTTTTATTTTCTTTTATATAAAAATTGACACGATTATTTCAAATTCAACGATTACTTTAAAGAAATAAAATGAAAAGAAACAGACTTCTGTATAGATTAACAGCGTTTTACTCCGGATGCTAGAGATAGAATATTTTTGCATTCTCAAAGTTGCTAAATTTGGTGAAAAATGGTCATTGAAATACAAAGTAGTAAGTTTCAAGATATATAATTTCATCATAATAAACTTCATCTGATCATGTATGAACAGTATTGTATTTTAATAGCATTCAATAAGAAATTTTATAGATATAGTCTCCATATCGAAAATTTGTGAGCTTTATATATCATACATACGAGTATGCGGTCGTTTCCGTCGTCAGCAAACCACTACGAGTATGTGCTTAGGTGCAAGAGAGTTTAGAGTTTATTTTGTGATTTAAAATTGTCCATAATTCTGGACTGGAATTCCATGATCCAAAAAGTAATGGATGAACAGATTCATAGTCTTCTGAACAAAGGACCAATTGACTTGTAAAGATCTGTAACTACTAATGCTACTACACGTGTTCGTAGTGAAAAGTCGAATTGCTGTCCAGTTTGGGGCTTCAGTGCACACAGCAGTAGTGGATAATTTAATTACGACTATTAAGTTGAATTCGAACGGATATCTTATTTTGGTAAATCTAATTAAGTTACATCATTACACTCGGAAATGACAATCGTGATGAAGATATGGCTGCATTTTGTTGAAGAATGTTAGCTTAACAAAATGGCAATACACAAATAACAGTAAATAAGAACTCTTAACATTCAACAGAAAAGTGGATTCGAGTAGTTCTCTGTCCAACACTATATTAAGTTTGACTAATCTCAATTTGTTGGTTACCTATATGATACAATAGCAAATGCGTACCCAATTTGGTTGAATGACTGTATCTTGAAGTAGAAGAGTACTTGTTCTGTATAAAACATTATTCCATTGTACACTTATCATTAGACTTAAGATTTTCAGGTACGGGTGGTAGAAATTTACCTTGATAAGTGGGGTATTAGGAGTTAATATGTGAGCCAAATGTGAAGAAAGGTAGCATCGGTAGGAGACTCATAGAAACCATGACAATGGATGAAATTCGATTGAATTCATTATTGATAGCATTGGGGTTTGTTTGGTGTACTGGGACATTAACCTTTGTTTTGGTCGTGCCACATATGATGATTAATTCAGGTATATTATGCTGGTATTTAACATATCATATAATCATTAATACGTACAATCTTATAGATTTTGGGACTTCTCATACGGGACATGATATTGAAACCATCACTGTCCGTGATAGAGTTGTTTGGCAAATTTAGCAATGAATCTAGGAACCCAAATGACATGTTAGACACAATAATGTTTGTGGATTATTAGCGGAAATCGCCCTTGGTTACCCATGTGGGAATGAATAAAGTTCAGGTAATTATTAGTGCTCAGTGAAATTGGAGTTCTGTGCTTAATGTCGGTAGATGATGGTCAATTTTATTAGTTGCAAAGAGACATGCAATCGACGGAGCCTGAGAGGAGTCGGTGAATGAACAGACTGTCTGCTGCGTCTCTTCGTTCCTCAAGGGTATTCACGTTAATGAGTTTGAGACGGTCTCGGTAGGGAAGTAAGATTAGAGGATGGTTCCAAGGAAGACCTCGAAGAGCAAATCTAAGAAAAAGACGCTGGATCCTCTCAATACGAGACACATGAACTCGTTGAAAGGGGCACCACGCTTGGCTAGCGTACTCGAGAAGGGGGCGAACGTAAATGATGTATAGTGATCTGGTCACGTACGGGTTACAGAATTCTTTGGACGATCTATTAAGGAAGCCAAGTGATGAGTTTACTTTAGTAATTATCTCATCAATATGCGAACGGAAATGTCGCATAATATGCCAAGGTCGTGGATAGACTCTGCCGATAGACTGCCGTGGAAACGTAAATTCGTGGAGTAGATTTGTTGCACTTACGAGAAAAGGTAATCAATTGACATTTTGTGACATTGAGTTCTATGCAGTTCTTGATTCACCAGGCAGAAAAACTATTTAGATACTATTTATTTGAAGGAGACTGGAGTCGTGTTGTGAGGAGATGTGTTTAAAAAAATTGGTGTCGTCAGCATAGACAGAAAGTGTTGAGTGGAGAATGACCCTTTCAAGATCGTTAATGGTTAGGATGAAGGAAATGGACCTAGGTGACTACCTTGAGGCACACCTGAAGTGGTCAAGAAAGGGGCCGATTTCAGACCTGAAACGAGCACTATAAAAACGTTTATCCAGGTAAAACGATATCCATTTAAGCAAAATGGGTTCAAAGCCCAGGACGGACAATTTCAACAGGATTAGTTTATGAGATATCTTGTCAAAAGCCTTACTGAAATCGGTGGGTGGCCGTGGTGTAGTGGTACTAGCAATCGCTTCTCACTCGGAGGGTCAAGGTTCGAATCCTACATATGTTGTAGAGTTTCAAGAACAAAAAGCAAGTGTGAATTATAACCTTCCAATCACTCTGAGTGAAGAAAAAACTCCGTCCTATTCGGACTCCCACCTCTGGAGAGCTAATATCGAGACCAAATACACCTGAGTTTCAAACCACTATAAAACAATTCCTTTCTCCTCCTTCTACCTTTCCGCCCGCGCTATGGCAACAGTAAAAGTGTATCTAACCCCCTTAGGCGCGCGTAAATTATAAAAAAAAAAGTTGTTATAACGTCAACTTCTTTACCACTTTCTAAGGCTGAGAGAACAGAGGACACGAAAACGAGGTCAGTGGTAATTGATCTAATTCAGAAAGCCGTGTTGATTGGGGGAAATAAAAGATTTACACTGGAAGCTTAAGGCTTCATGCAAAATGCTTTCGAGGAGTTTGGGTATATGAGAAAGTTTAGTATAGGCCGGTAATTAGTGACTTTGCTCTTTAATCCCTTTTGTGTATCGATGTTATGAAAGAGGACTTCCATATCTGTGGAAATTCACCTTGAGAGAGCGATAATCCGAAGAGATTTGCAAGGGGGCGGAAAAGAGTTGAGGAACACTTTTTAAGAAATATTGATGGAATGCCATCTGGGCCGAGTAAGTATTCATCATTAAGTTGTTGTAATTTATTTTCTATTACTGTATGATCAAATCTTTGAGAAAAAGAGGGGCCGATGGGGAAGTTATGTAGGTATTTGAAATAAGATTGATCCGGTACGAGTGAATTATCGACAAAAGATTGCTTAAAGAAAGCAGCAAAAAAGTTAGCTATGGTATCCGGATCGGTTGATGATATGTTTTCGTATGAGAGGGATGGAAAGAAACCGTCAGATTTTTTTTTGTAGTTAACGAATTGGTAGAAAGACTTAGGATCATTTATAAACCATGATTGTGTACTATCAAGGTATCGCTGATAGAGAAACTTATAGAGCTGGGCGAATTGAAGGTATGACCCGAGATAGTTTGAATAGTCAGCAAAAGAGTTGGAACGGAGGAAAACTGCCCATAATTTGTTTCTCTTGTTACGTAAAGAGCGAAGTTTACGATTATACCACGGGGGGAATAGAAGGGGTCCTATTGCGCGAAAAGAGGACATAGAGTGAAATAGAATTAAATAATTCTCTATAGAAAATAGAGAGAGCTCTTTTTAGGGGCATATTGGCTAAATCAAAAGAACACTTACTAAGATATGCGTTAATTTTGCGGAAATTCGTAAGAAGAAGCAGCTGCAGATGGGGAATGCTGGATAGGAGAGTGGTGGAAAAGAGAAAGAAGAAGTGGCGGGTAAACGTTATCAATGGTCGATAGCGAAAGGGGACAGAGCGAGACAGACGAGTTTATGGGGTCAGTGGTGAAAATGAGGTCTAATTGCCTACCCATATTTGGAGACTCCGCTAACTTGGCATAAGCTAGAGTCTACGAGCTCATCCAAGAAGAGACATTCTTTACTCAAGTTAGGGTTAGCGATAAAAAAAGATTCATCATCTGATTGAGTCCAGTGCAGTTGAGATAGATTAAAATCCCCGAATACGATGATATCATCGAGGGGATCAGACGAATTAATTATTTGATCAATTGCATCGATAGCGAGTTGGTAGCATTCGATAGGTTGCACCGGTAGGATGTAAAAACACATAACGTACAGGGACCTGCAGGGGAGTGTTATTTTTATTGAAACGTAGTCAAGCTTAGAAGAAGTAGAAACTGCAATTGGAGAAGAGTTTAGGTCATTGTGGACGGCCAGTAGACACCTCGACACGGAGAATCATCTTTTGGACGGCTAAGATCGTCGTCTCGAAAAACGTTTAAAATAGGGGGGAATAATTCCCGATTCTTTATATCGGAAATTAGATTACTTTCGGTCAGAGCGTAGACCTCAAATGGGAAAGCGTGAGATTGGCGCAAGACAGCACGGGATTTAGATCGCAGTCCTCTCACGTTTTGATAGTAGAAGGTAAGAGGAAAGTTATTTCGAGAGGGCGTAGGAGTGGATGGTTGGAACACTGACAATGGTAGAACGTTAGGGACGAACAAATTTATCGTTGTCAGCTCTGCTCGTTGAAGGTGTGAGATCCTTTTTGAGTGCACATAGTTACCGAAAGCATCAAGGTCGTCTGAGACTTTTTGGGTTCCTCACACTTGTAAGGTCAGTAGGGAGACATTCCTGCTGTATTGAGACCATGACGCTTGTCTTAGTTTTTCCCTCATAACAAACTGAGTCTGATTTGTCATGCAGATACGCTAGAAGGAGACGTATAATCTGGTACGCCTTTTTTTCTCTAAGGCTAGAAAGGGCATAACGACATTCTGTTGTGCCAAAAGTTTGTTTTTTTAACTGTGGGTGGTAGAAGGGGGTCAAAAATGGGGCAGGTGGACGAAGATTTTGAAGGCGATGCAGGGGTGATTGAAGGGTCATGATTGAAGGGTCATTAGGCACATGTTCAGGTGAGGGACTTATAATATGGGACCTAACGAAATTGGGATATTTAGCTCCGGTTTTAAGGTTGAAATGAAGGAAAGAAGTGCTAGTGGGGGCACGTGCAGAGGGTTTTCCAGAGGAGTAATTGTGAGCGGTTGCTGCTAACTTGAAAGAGACGCATTGACTCGGGGGCTTGGATGGAACGGAGGCTGCAGGTGCAATATAATTGGAGGACCGATGAAGTCGGTTCGGAATGTGAGTGGGAGGGGCGAAATTGGGGAATATATTAGTTTTAAATCTCCAATTAGAGTCAGATTTGGAACGGGAGTTGGAAACGGTTTTCGGTACAGAGTCAGGTTTGGCACGGTTTGGGACGGGTTTCGGTATTTTATTAGAGTCCGGTTTGGGACAGGAGTTGGAATCGAAACGATATAGCAACGTTTCAGTGATAAATCTGCTTTTATGAAGTATTCAGTTCTTGTTCCATTTCTTAGTCCTCTATTTTTAAGAAAAGAATAATTATATTTTGTGTATGTTTTACTTTAATATTGTAACTTAAAAAGTCATCAGCGGATGTCAGCGATTCGGCATGAATCTGACAAAAATTCAGATCGAAAGCGGTATTCGTTCGCTTGCATATACGGCTAAGCATACTCACATACAGACATTTTCTTAAAAGCTGTCCAAAAATATTATACGTAGTCAGCTTAAAACGTAAATATATCACCAAATTTTCATTGTCGATTTTCGGGGTAAATCCCAGAACCTCCATATCAAAAAGCTTTATTTGTAATATAATTGTTGCAGACCTTGGCTTATTGACTTTGTGGCTAGACGAAATATTGATATAGCAAGCAAAAGGTTTCCTCATTTTTATATACACATGAAACGCTAAATCAAACTGATCACATTGCTATTGTTGTAAGGCACAGCACCAGTATTCTGGACATCCGAAAATTCCGATCCGATCGGCCATTGACAAGGTATGAATGCGGATTTCTCAAGCAGCACAACAAAGAAGAACTACTGTGAGAATGGATGCCGCAATCGCAAGAGACCACCAGAATCTTCGTTGAACGCGTATCTCAAAATCTCAACAAATCCTATGCTTTTTGTTTCACCCAACCACCACCAAAAAATGCATGCCTTTTTTTTATAATTTACGCACCCCTAAGGGGTTGATACCATTTTACTGTTGCCCGGGAGCGTTCGGAAAGGTAGGAGAAAGGAAAATTGGTTGCTTGTAGTGGTTTGAAACTCAGGTGTGTTTGGTTTCGATATTCGCTCTCCAGGGGTGGGAGTCCGAATAGGACGGAGAGTGTTTTCTTCACTCAGAGTAATTCGAAGGTTATAATTCGCAAGCACATGCAGCTAAACAAGAAGCGTATAAATCGGGCCTGCAATGAGGGACGAGAAACGCTCTTCAGCCGTACGAGCAGAAATGACGGGAAGAACATCGGCCTCTCCAGCAGAGAAAAAATGGAACGAGAATTATAATTGGTGCTCGCACAAGGGATTTTGTGTACCCATAAATGTTTGCACATAGCGCAGGCGAAAGTAAGTTATTAAGGAAAAAAAGAGAGATAGAAATGTACGAGTACGTTGGTTTTAAATGTTTGCAAGTTGTAGTGACTAGGATAAAGATTCAATAAACGAGCCGTATGGCTTAGGAATGAATCACGATATTTCAGAGTACGTCAAAAAGTGGGCTTGAGGGTATACTGGTGAGCATTCATAACGAAACGGTTGTTACGGTTAAAAATTAAAAGGGCTGGAATGCTACTGATAATTTCATTGGAGCACTGGTGGTGAAAATAGCGATACAAAAGATGAGACAGGAGATATTACGTCTGTTTTCGAGGGTGTCGAATGACTGTGTAATATTGTGATAACTTATGAGTTTCATCGCATGGTTTTGGATCCTATCTAGTAAGTGCAAAAAGGAGCAAAGAGGTCAGGAGCACCTGACCAGATGTAAACATTGAACTCCAATTTCGGGCTGATAAACGCCTTATATATTGAGGACAGATCAGAGGGGGTGACATATTTCATCGCTTGAGGAAACTTAGACATTTCGCAGAGTTTTTGGCGATATCGAATATGTGGTCATTCCAACGTAAGTTGTCATTAACGCACATACCGAGAATGGAAAGTCTTTCGGTTTCAGCGATGCAAGTGCCATTCACGGATAATGCCTGGGTATTTAAATTTCGCTTTAACGACAGCAGACAGCATTGTGTTTTGGAAGCATTAAGTTCCACTTTGTTGATAGTTCCCCACATGATTATGCTGCCAATATCGGAATTTAATGAGCTTAACATACACTGACGTTCCCGTTCTGCAGCGGAAACCAGGGGCGTGAGTTCGGAAACGAATATGAAAAGCAGAGAGCATTGCCGTCAGCAAAGGAATATATTGGATTAGAAGTAGCAGATAAGAGATCATTTATGAAAATTAAAAAGAGTGTCGGAGACAAAACGGAGCCGTGGGACACACCAGCATTTATTTTGTAAACATCCAAGACAACTTGAATTGAACGTTCGGAACGGTAATTTTTAATCCATTGTAGAAGAGAATCATCGACCCCAAAAGCACGCATTTTTGACAAAAGAGCCTGAGGCCAAGCTCTGTTAAATGCCTTAGAAATATTAAGTGCAACTATCTTGCTTTTGCCAGATTGTTGTACGTTTTGATTCCACTTTTCGGTGAGACAGGCCATCAAATCACCAGTGGACCTGCTGCTACGAAAACCGTAGCATCATTAAGAAGTTTTCTTATTTCGAGATATTTGAGGTGATGGTTTATCAGCATTTCCATGACCTTGGAAAGAAGGGACGTAAGTTCAATGGGTCTGTAGGAGGAGAGAGAAGAAGATTCGCCTTTTATAGGGACAGGCTGGACAAACGCTGTTTTCAATCTGCCCGGAAAGGGTCCTATAGAGTGGAATTGATGAAAAAGCTTACGCAGTGGTTTTGCCAGCGTGGAAAACACAACGGTGTACTTATTAGGGTGAGAAGTTGAAAACAAATCCAGGTGTTGGTGGTATGGCGGTATTCGCATGGCTCATTCATAAGCTGCGTTAAGTTGTTTTCCGCAGCGAAGATCTCAACACACCATCCTTCCGGTACTGTCTGTCCAGAATGTCGAAGCCACCCAGAATTGTGTATATTGATATCGCCCGTAATAGCTATTTTAGTATGAGGATACAGGGATACAATTCTTTGAATAGAGACAGACAGCGCGTCAAACTCGTTAAAAGTCGAATTGCTGTCTAGTTTGGGGCTTCTGTAAATAAAGCAGTAGTGGATAATTTGTTTACGGAGATGGAAATTTAACCACATGAAATGCAAATCCGGATTGGAACAGGGACTACATTGTGGTGGAGTTTGGTAAGCTACATCACTACTCACGTAAATGGAGAGACCGCGGTGAGAGAAGATAGATAAATAGATAGATCAATTTTTTATTCATTTCCAAATTAAAACTAAATTAACAACAATAGTAGTTGGCTAATATTAACTGGAAGAAAATAAATAGTGGTCATTCTATAACCAATAGAGCACTATGTCCTGAGTTAGTGTTGAATGATACTTCAATTTTATTTAAACAATATAATACGAATCTGATGTGGGGTGACAATCGGAACTACTTAAAAAAAATATGTGTAAAATAAAACAGTTCAAATACGCACATCGATACAATCCAGATTACAATATTATTACTATATATAATACATTCCAGTACAAAAATGTTAACCTTAAGGTATTTATTTAATGTAAAAGATGTTATTAGTTCTGAAGATCAAGATATGATTCTTAACACAGATTCTATGCTTGCATGATCAATGGTAAATGACTAAAATGAGTTCTACGTGCAACAAGGGCCAAATTATTTATGCGTAAGCTATAAATTTGTGAGTTTCTACTAGGAATGTTACCACTTCGCTTGAAAAACTCCCTGGGTGCTTTAAAGGTATACAAATGTCTTAGCGGTAAAATTCGAAGTTTTTTGAATAAGAAACAATCCGAATTAAATGTTTTTGTGCCACCAATAGAGGTCCCAAAGAGTACGATCCTCTCCAGCAATTGATGCCATATTGCAACTTTAAGTGTGCGAAGCCGTAGTAGATTTGAGTTAAAACTTTCTCAGAACAATATGATGTGATGAGGTATAGTTTACAAGTCACCAGCATCATAAGGGATTTTACTATTCGAATATGAACTTCCTAGCTCAAGTTATGATCGATTATGACTGCAAGGTATTTAAAATTGTTAACTGTCCCGATTTTAAAGCAGTTTAGCTTATATTAAAATCATTTAAATCATTTCCCGATATCTTTCTAGAGATCAATTTCGTTTTCTCACTGATAAGAAGCTTATGATCAGCAAACTAAAGGCTCAGACTCTTTAAAACGTTGTCGATCATTCCCCAGAAGATCACGTTTATTTGGTCTGAGATTCGAGCTTTTAGTGGAACCGTGATGCTGGGTCCTACTACAAGAATATAATTTTTCCGCTCAATTACTATTCCCTACATTTCCAAAACAATCGATCAGCAATATTTTCTTCAATAATGATTCTGATGAAGTTCTTATTGACACCGGTATCAACTAGAAACTTTAAGACCGACCCGTCTGCCGTAGAATACTCTGTATGGTACGCTGAATATTATTCCGTCATAAAATTTACCTCTTCAACAGGATCTCGAACGTTTCCTTGAAGCTCTCGCGTAAACTGTGCGATCATTAGATTAATTTGGTTAACCCTTCTATTCTGTTAGAAAAAAATGCACATATTACGTTTCGGGTCACGAAATGACGCACATTTATTTTTGAACAAATTTGAAGAAAAAAAAGGAAAAATGCAATGAAACAAAATAAAATACATAAAAAATCGCTATCTTGGATTTTTTTAGCAAATGGTGGCGATTATGACGATTATATTGATTTCTCATTTCGGATATTACGAACGATGGCAGCAGAAGCTTCGGCTCTAGGAAGACGGTTTCGTCGAACAATACATGCCCGAGCTAAATTTTCACCTAACTCTTGTAAAAATAGACGACGTTTATATAATTTATTGTTATTCCAATTTGGTTAAATTTCGGTCTACAATATGAAGTCGTTTAGCGCGGAAATGTCAATAAAATTTGAAAAAAAAGCTACTGGCCAACGGTTAATTATTCGTTTGCATGAATATGTGCGAACCGTTTGATCCATCGTGTCAACACCGCCCTTAGTTGAGTTGTAAAATTCAATTATCTCTTGAATCTTCTTCGGATGTGCCTCTAAGAACTTATCATTATGATGCATAGTACTTAGCAACGTGACTAATTTCCATGGAAGAAAATTTTACTCGAAAAAACTGGCAGCCTAAGGAGCTCTTGAGCAGTAGCATGAACTGGTAGAAATTTCTTGTTCTTTCGAACTGCCCCAACAAGATTTATCTTTCATTTGAGCAATTCTAATGATAAATTATGATTAGTAAAAAAATTATCAGTTGTGACATTTCTTCCACAATATTCCGATACTAAGTCTAAAACGACTCGTTTACACTGGTTTCTTTCATGTGCTCCTCCAGTTTGTCCAAGGTAAATTTGAAATTTCAAGCAAAATGCACTCACTGAATCAGTTACTATCCATGCCTATGTTTACTGGGCATGTAAACTTTGAAGGGACATCTACCACGGAAAGGAATCCATGGTTATGTTTTCGTTTTGGACATATAGTAACTGTAGATTCTCAGCCACGAATCGGTACAAGCTTATCTCCACGAGCTTCTGACCTACGATCTTGTCTGTCGTCGAATGCAAGTACACGTGAAATTTCTAGAGACATTACAGCTCTTAGCATTGGACGCCCATGAAGTTCATTCACAAACTTCAGATACTTTCAGCATACATTCAATACATCCGCACAAAAAGGAACAAAAATGTAACATATGTTTGTATACCAATAAGCAACAAAAGACCAAAGTATCCATCGAACTCGATTTCATCTATGTTTTCGCAATTTTCGATCACTCTGTTCCCTTGCATATTACTGAAACGGATAACATCTTTCTTCATAGCCTGAGTCGTACACAACTCGAAAGCATCTTTTATTGAGTCGTTGGCAAATATCCACAGAAAACAGACTTCCTAACCTCAGCGACCCCGACTAAACCGGTGCCAGACTAGAGACTGCCAAAAGCTTTTACTGGCTGGCATCGGCTTACCTTGGCCACGACCATGTGGACTCTCTCCCTGGTGATAACCTAGAAAGGGTGTTTCTTGAAGCTGGAAGGCAAAAAGCTGGCCTCATCATCGGATGTGACGCGAACGCACATCACAAGGTATCGGGCAGTACCGATATCAATGATAGAGGTGAGTCACTTTTTGACTATATTTTAAGCAGTACCCACTTTTATAACTGTAAACCGACAGGAAGTGCTAGATATCACTGGAGGTCACGACATCATCACTCAAAGGCTAACGGACTGGATGGTATCGTCTGAACACTCCTTTTCAGACCACAGATACATCCAATTTAGCCTGAGTGATGCTTCCCCCAGCCAACCAGCATTCCGGAACTACCGGAAAATACAGAGGAATACTGTCTGAAACACTGTCCCCAAAACTATCAAGTCTCACGCGTGACACGAAACAGCTTGACGTAAAAGTCAAGGAATGCACTCTGGCTCTCAATCAGGCTATTTCCGCTTCCTGCCCTCTTACTCAACCTAGAGGCAAGAAAAAGCCAAATTGGTGGACATCAGCACTGGGACTGCTTAGAAACTCTTGTAGAAAACTTTTCAACGCAGCAAAAAGCTCAAGAAAAGTGACTGACTGAGACTCATACAAAGAATCCCTCAAATTATACAAAAAAAGAACTGAGGAAGGCAAAGCGATAATCCTGGAGGTCATTCTGTGACAAAATCACAGAAACCTCTGAGGCATCGCGGCTAAGAAAAATCCTCTCTACAAATCCTATGATGCCTAGCTGTTTGAAAAAAACTGACGGCTCCTGGAAAACTTCAAGTGATGAATCACTCAACCTGTTCCTGCACACCCACTTTCCAGGTAGCTCCCAAATAGCGGCCATTAGCAGCCCGAACAGGCCTACTGCAACCGCGACCAAAATCCATGGTCCGATTATGAGAGACAAACTGCTCTGGACGCTGCTTCAAACCATACAAGTCTGCTCGTCCGGACGGTATAATACCTGCCGACCTACAAAGGTCCTCAGATATTATCCTGCCTACGCTAGTGAATATCATGAGGAGCTGTGTGGAACTGGTCGACATTCCACTGTCATGGAGAAAAGACAATGTAGTTTTCATTATCAAGGCTAAAAAACGCTCTCATGTTGTCCCAAAGGACAAAGGATAAGTCTATCATCTTTCATTCTGAAAACTCTAGAACGACTGATTGATATCCATATACGAGCTAAAATTTATCCAGGACTTTTGTTAAGTCGTTGGAAACGGCTTTGCATTCACTGACTAGCCACATCGAACGATCCCTACAATATAAAGAGTACACAATGGTAGCTTTCCTGGACATAGAGGGCGCCTTTAACAACGTTGACACATCCGCAATCATGACTGGGCTGTCAACCCTGCAGGTAAACGACTCACTTGGGGAGTTGATCAGTCTCATACTAAAAAGCAGGATAATCAACTCCAAATTGGGTGAGACTTCTGCTAAAAGATGTGTCAGCAGAGGTACGCCTCAAGTCGGTGTTCTTCTCCCCTTCTCTGGAACTTAGTAGTTCATGAACTACTGATATACTTGAAAAAAAAGGGGGGGGGCGGTAGCATGGTGATTGCCTATGCGGAAGACCTTACTATAGCCGTCTCAGGTAAGCATCTCAATACCATTAAAAAACTCCTTCAAGTAAATCTCAATAGATTAACCCGCTGGGCAGATCGCTGTGCATTGGGAATAAACCCACATAAAATTGATCCTGTCCTCTTCTCCAGGAAATACAAAATTCCAACTATAGACCCTCCTTCAATAAACGGTACCAGTTTAGTAATTTCCGATACAGCAAAATAGATGGGTTTCATTTTTGACAGGTTTCAGTTTCAGTTGTCAATGCATTTTATTTACTTAATCACTAACTCTTACATACTAACAAAAAATGCTTAAATGCTAGCTTACTATTACTTAACAACCTTATACTAACTTACTGGCCCTACACAGGCACTCTAAGCTAATCTGAATTCTTACATCTATGTCTTTCGACTTCATTTACATTTTATTTATAAATGTTTATTTTGTATACTTAGGGCTAAGAAAAAATTGATAACAAAAAACTTAGCCTATGGGTGTAATTTTTTATTTTTTATAAAAGCTTAGTATCTAAATTACAATAAACCTTAGCCTACCTAACCTAAATGCACAATACACACATAAACACACATAGACATTATACACAATCATATACATATATCAGTATACACCTTTGTATACACTGATATATGTATATGTTTCTTAAATGCTAACCTAAACCTATGTAAGCTTACCACCGCTATTCACAGAGCAAATAAATTGGTCAGCTCTACCTCATTAGTGAGGCTGGTCCGTAATTGACGGAACGACGAAACATCTTCCCCATCATTCAACCACCAGAAATGCTGGTGCTGCCGAACGACATCCCTCTTATCGCGATTCCCCACCGCCCTTCTGAACCTGAGGCGATCCACACTGCCGTGTGCGACGTCTCTGTCGTAGTTGAGTCGCCTGTCCCCAGCTCTCCGAGCGACATGGAAGATTAACGGCAACGCTGATCTATCCTGGATCAACCCTATCTGATCAAGGTAGAGGAATGCTTCCGGTGGAACGAAGCCGTCAAAGCGCACACTCTCGTGGTAAAGGTAATTGGGGTAGTAAGCCCCAGATATCAGGTTATTCGTCGAGGTCATTGCTCTTGCAATGTGCCTTCGAGTCAGCTTAATTACGAAGTTGTCCACTCGTATTAGGTTCGCCCTGTTGTAAAGGACCTCATTAGGATAACATTTCTTGTACTCCGACTCTGGTGTTCTGTACAAGCGAAGACAAGTCCTAAAACACCCGAATCTTTTCCATTAAGCTTGCTCGTACATTGAACCACAGGGGACAACCAAATACCAGCATGGGCCTGATAAGGGCCATGTAGCAGATTACCTTTACCCTCGCATCGAGTTGGCTGCTATAAAACAGTCTCTTTGTAAGGGCAAAAGCACCTTTAGCTCTCGACAGAGCAGCATCTACATTTTTGCCAAAATACAGAAACTGATCCAGCCAGATTCCAAGGTATCTGACTACATTTCGACAGGCAAGAGGCTGTCCGTACTGTCCAATGATCGAGAACTTTCGCCAATTTTTTCTGGTATCCCTAGAGGCTCCAGATAACGGCGTCCTAAAGAGAATGGTTTCCGACTTCTGAAAGTTGATTTTTAACTTCCAGTCATCGCAAAATTGTCTTATCTTATCGAAGTCGTGCTGCAAGAGACCTCGAGTTTTAGACCTGTTCTGTACGCTATCAAATCGTCTGCGTACGCAATAGTATGGGGAAGTGAACCTATCAAGTCGCTTGTAAAAATGTTGAATAGGATCGCGAATTGACCGCGCCTTGCTGAAGACCATTTTTAATTTGAAATATTCCAACAGAAGTCACCTCACCATTCTTCACGATGAACTGTCTGTTAGTTAGCATATTATAAAGAATGTACAAGAGTGGTTTACTGATCCCCAGCCTAGTCAGCTTATAGAAAAGACCCTCTAACCATACGGTGTCGAAGGCCTTCTCCAAGTCAACAAGGCAGGCACCAGTGTACTGTTTCTTGCCTTTGTTCCATTGGATATCGGACACCAGTTTAGACGCGGCATGTGAGATATCATGTCCCGCCTTAAAACCGAATTGATTATCCGAAACTATATGTTTGTCCTCAACCCACCTAGACAGAGCTCTATTGATTACTTTTTCAAAAACCTTACTGATATTCGGAAGGAGACTTATCGACCGGAGATTCGCCGGATTGGATATATCCTTTCCCTTTTTGGGGATAGGTTGAACCACCGCCGTTTTCCAATGCGCTGGATAATGTGCATTATTCATTGCATTATTAAACAGGGTGGTGTAAATGTCCACCGCTTCTAGAGGAAGATGACGAAGCACGATGTTCGGAATACCAGCGGTCCCCACTGATTTCTTAGCCCTGATTGTGTCGAAGATGTCATGCAGTTCTTCCTTCGAAACGAACGGGGGTAGGTCACCCTCTCTGGCAATGACATTATTGGTCGTATTTTCGTCGGTGAACCGGGTGAAACCAGAGCCCTCGGATCGCCAGTTCCCTATTTCATTTCGAATGCAGAAGTCGTGCACCAAGACGCGACTGTCCAGGTCGTAATTAGGGCCAATGGTATCAGTGGCCTTGTATACTTCCTGGAAAGTCGCCCCTATGGTCTCAAACTTCTCCTGTGGATCCTCGATCACAAAGAAGTCATCATCATCAGCGGCCTCATTTGGATCAATACCTGCTATTGTCAGTAACCGTTCGTTGTCTGTTGTCCGGGCTATTTTAAGAACTGACGGTCGTTTTGATTTTTTCTCCGAAATAGTTTATTTATTTGCGGAAACATATTCGGGTTGCTGGTGTTTACAGCCCGAATCTTGTTGTTCCAATACAAACTTACAGAAATTCTGTAATTCTCTTTTATTAGCGTTTGAATATTTTTAATCGACGACTTCAGTGTCCTAATCTCCGGGTCTTGTCGGTCAGTTAACTGTCTGTACAAGTTTTTAAGTCTTGTCAGAAGTCTACTTTTCTGTCGGTGCAGTGCGTCAATAGTAGGATTGCGGAACAGGTCTTCGTTAGTCGTACGTCGATATCGCGGTATTGTATTGTCCATAGTTTGTTTAATTGTCTCGTCCATTTGTTTTAGGTAATTGTCGATCTCCTCGTTTGACAAATTCCTATTGGACGGTGGGTGGAGCATGTTCGAGGAGAGCGCTCTAGTCAAGGTTGCGGAGGAGTGTGTCCATCGAGTCTTACTGTAGTTGTAAGTATATCTTTGGGCAAACTCCTCCAATACCGCAATTTCGTTGGGAACTGTAATTTCGGTGCTAAAACCGCAATGGTCGCTGTCATACACGAATGTGCGCAGACAGTTTAATGTTTGTATATTCGTACCTGTCAGTCGTATACGTTCGTCGTACAGCAGTAGATCCAAATAAGACCCGCCTCTGGGAAACGAGCTCGACATGAAAGTCAGGGAATTTACTCTGACTCTCAATAAGGCTATGGCCGCTTCCTGCCCTCTGGTGGACATCGGCACTAGGACTGCTCAGAAACACATGCAGAAAACTTTTCAACGCAGCAAAAAGCACAAGAAAAGTGACCGACTGGGACTCATATAAAGAATCCCTCAAATTATACAAAAAAGAACTGAGGAAGGCAAAGCGACAATCCTGGAGGTCATTCTGTGACAAAATTACAGAAACCTCTGAGGCTTCGCGGCTAAGAAAAATCCTCTCCACAAATCATATGATGCCCAGCTGTTTGAAAAAAACCGATGGCTCTTGGACAACCTCAAGTGATGAATCACTCAACCTGCTTCTGGACACCCACTTTCCAGGTAGCTCCCAACTCGCGGCCAGTAGCAGCCCAAACAAGCCTACTGCAACCGTGACCAAAATTCATAGTCTGATTACGAGAGACAAACTGCTCTGGGCGCTACATAGCTTCAAACCATACAAGTCTGCTGGTCCGGACGGTATTATACCTGCCGAGCTACAGAGATCCTCAGATATTATTCTACCAGTGTTGGAAAATATTATGAGGAGCTGTGTAGAACTTATCCACATTCCACTGTTATATTTTATTTTGGTGGGGGCGAATGCCCCCATTTATTCGGCTTAATACAAGCTATAACTTAAAAAATAAACTTAAACAAAAACTTAAAACTAAGGTTGGTTGGAGTGGTGTAGGAGAACAGATTTGAGGTAGGAAGTGGTGCGGTGAAAGTCAAAGACGGTAGGGTTTGAGTTGATTTGACGTAGCATACGGGAGATTGGTTCGTTCGCGCCATAGGAGGTGTGGTGGGTTGGTAGATAGAAGAGTCGAGGGGTACGTAGATTACGAGTGTTGATGAAAATGGAGTTGTGAAGGGACGCGCATTCAACGTGACCTGAAAGGAGTCGATGAATGAAGAGAAAGTCTGCTGCATCTCTGCGATCTTCGAGGGTGTTTAAGTTGATAAGGTTGAGACGATTTTGATAGGGGGGCAGATTAAAAGGATCGTCCCAGGGCATACCTCGAAGAGCAAATCGAAGAAAACGACGCTGAATGCTTTCAATTCTCGAGATATGAACACGATGATATGGGGACCATACTGGCGTACTCTAGGAGGGGGCGAACAAAGGTAATATAGAGGGACCTGGTCACGTATGGGTTGGTGAATTCTTTGGACCACCGTTTTACAAAACCTAGTGCAGAGTTGGCTTTGAGGATTATCTCATCCATATGTAAACGGAAGTTGAGCTCGCTGTCACACAAAATGCCGAGGTCGCGAAGAGACTGTACGCAGGAGATAGGTTGGTTATGGAGAAGATAGAGTCGGGGAGGAGATTGGTTCCGCTTATGTGAGGAGGTGATGGATTGGCATTTGGCGATGTTAAGTTCCAAAGAATTTTTGAGGCACCAGATCGAGAAACTATCAAGATCTTGTTGAAGGAGGAAAGAGTCATGGGGAGAGGAAATGGTTTTGAAAAATTTGGTATCGTCGGCGTAAAGGGAGACAGACGAGTGTTTGATGATCATATCGAGATCATTTATGGTTAATATAAAAAGAAGGGGACCGAGATGGCTGCCTTGTGGAACTCCAGAGGTGGCCAAAAATGGAGCGGACTGGGCTGACCTAAAACGAACACTGTAAAAACGGTTTTCGAGGTAAGAGGATATCCATTTTAACAATATGGGTTCAAAGCCGAGGGCAGACAATTTAAAGATAATTAACCGATGAGAGATTTTATCGAAGGCTTTGCTAAAATCGGTTGCAACTACATCGACTTCATTGCCATCCTCTAGGGCAGAGAGGGCAAAGGATACGAATTCAACGAGATTTGTGGTGGTTGACCTACCCTTTAAGAAGCCATGTTGTCTAGGGGAAATAAGTGATTTGCATTGGAAGCTTAGAGCTTCATACAAAATACTTTCGAAGAGTTTGGGTATATGGGAGAGTTTAGCGATGGGACGATAGTTGGTTATTTCATTCTTTGATCCTTTCTTGTGGATCGGGGTTATGAAGGAGGTTTTCCAAACCTGAGGAAATTCTCCTTGTGAAAGGGATAGACGGAAGAGATTAGAAAGGGCAAGGGAAAGAGAAGAAGAACATTTTTTAAGAAATATGGCAGGGAGGCCATCTGGGCCGGGTGTGAATTCGTCATTGAGTTGGTGTAATTTGTGTTCGATATAAGACGGATCAAAAATATGAGAGAGAAGTGGGCCATTAGAGAAGTTCAGTAGGTAACTAAAATAGGATGGATCTGGTACAAAGGAGTCGTTGGTGAAGGATTGCTTAAAAAAGGTGGCAAATAGGTTGGCAATGGTGAGTGGATCGGTTGATGACCTGTTGTTGAAAGAGAGGGAAGGAGGGTAACCATCGGACTTTCTTTTGTAGTTAACAATTTGGAAAAAGGACTTAGGGTGGTTTATAAGGTTGACTTGCGCATTGTTAAGGTAGCGCTGGTAAAGGGAATCGTAAAGTTCGGTGAAATGAAGATAAGCACCAAGATAGTTGGAATAGTCGGTAAAGGATCTGGTACGCAGGAAAACAGCCCATAACTTATTTCTCTTATTTCGTAAGGAACGAAGCTTGCGATTATACCAGGGAGGACTAGTAGATGATGTTTTAAGGCGGGAAAACGGAACGTAAATGGAAAAAGAATTAAATATTTCTTTATAAAAAATGGATAAGGCATCATTTATACTTAAGTTGTGAAAGTTAAAGTGGGATCTGCTGAGATATTCACTGATTTTGTGAAAGTTTGCTTTATGAAAGTCGTGGGATGAGAGAGTTGTGGGGGGAGTGGACTGGAATGAAGAGTTATGAAAAAATGAAAGTAGAAGGGGGGGATGGTAGTTATCGATTGTTGAGAGAGATAGGGGACAAAGTGAGACTGAGGAGTTAATTGGATCTGTTGTGAAAATAAGGTCTAATTGCCTGCCCATATAATTGGATATACCACTGACTTGGCATAGACTTGAGTCTGTTAAGCGATCTAAGAAGAGACATTCCTTAGCTGAGATGGCATTTGAAGCGATGAAAAACGATTGATCATCTGATGGAGTCCACTGTAGCTGAGGAAGATTAAAGTCGCCGAAAATAAGGATATCATCAGTGGGGTCTGACAGGTCAATTAAATGATCGATCGCATCAATAACAAATTGGTAAGATTCGATAGGTTGAGCTGGTAGGATGTAGCAACATATAACGTAAAGGGACTTGAGAGGCAGTGATATTTTTATTGCGACAAAGTCGGCTTTAGAGGATGAAGAAATTGTAATGGGAGAAGAGTTAAGGCTGTTGTCCATCGCCAGTAGGACGCCTCGACAGGGGGAATCTTTATTTGTGCGGGTAGGATCGTCGTCGCGGAAAACATTAAAAGTAGGAGGGAACAATTCCTGGTTCTTTATGTCGGGAATCAAATTGGTTTCGGTCAATACGTAAATATCAAAGGGAAGAGCATGCGATTGACGTAGGACAGCATTGGTTTTAGAGCGAAGACCTCTTACATTCTGGTAGTAAAATGTAAGAAGGATGTTGTGGGGTGGAGGTGTGAGGCAGGATGGTTTAAGCGCTGGCAAGGGAGGCACGTTATGGACGAAAAAATTTGTCGTGGTCGGCTCGGCTTCGTTGTAGATGTGATACTCGTTTAGAGTGAACATAGTTGCCGAATGCAGCAAGGTCGTCTGCTACTTTCTGAGGGGACATGTTAAATATCTCGTGGTACCTGACATAAAGGTTCCTGAGACTGATAGGGTCGGTAGGGAGGCCTTCCTGCTGGATGGAAACCATGACGCTGGTTTTGGTTTTCCCTTCGTAGCAGACCGAGTCAGATTTGTCATGTAAATAGGCAAGAAAGAGACGAATGTTTTCATATATCTTTCGTTCTCTGAGCCTAGAGAGAGCATATCGACTTTCTGTAGTGCCATTGGTTTGCTGTGTTAGTTTAACAGTGGGGGGAAAAAGGGGATCAAGAATAGGAGCATTGGAGGAGGAAGATAGATTGGATATGGAGTTGGACGAGGGATGAGATGTGGGGTTTAAGGTATGGGAGTTAATGAAGTTAGGGTACTTAGCTCCAGTTTTAAGGTCGAAGTTGGGAATTGGGTTGCTAGCTGGGTTTGGTGGCGTAGAAGGTTGAGAAGGAATAATATGGGTGGTTGGGGTTAAGTTGAAAGAGACGCGTTGGCGCGGGGACTTCGGTGGAACGGGGGGAATTGGGGGATTAGAAGATTGGTGTGTAAGGGCTTTGTGTCGGATAAGTGAGGAGGGAGGACTAAAATTGGGGAATAAGTTTGTTTTGAAGCTCCAGTTGGGGTCGAGATTAGAGCTTCGTTTTTTGGAAGCATATTTTTTATTTGGAAGGGAGTTGGACAGGGGTCTTTTTTTAATTTTATTGTTAACACTACGATTATTTTTAACACTTTTATTACTCTCGAGATGTGCGTTTTCTCGTTCTTCAGAGCATTTTGTAATTCTTATGTTCCCAGGTTTAGTTGTCTTACCAGGAGAAGTAGGGAACAACCACGAATATTTGGTTGGGATGTTGACTTTGAAGCTGCAGGAACTGTTGGAGTCAGCGAGGGAAATCATCTGGCACTCGCTAATGGTGATAGCGTAACTTCGGTGAAAGAAATTCCGCACCCAAGAAACATCAGCGTGTTGAGGGGCCCCTTCAACGAAGAATGCCGTATGGTTTCCCTGTTTCAGCTTTTCGAGTCTGTTTTTCCATTCGGAGGGGGTCCATGAAGTTCCAAATTGATTGAGCAGTTTGCGTGGAGCAGCGACGGGCGGGATTTTAGTTGGTAAAGGCAAGACGGTTTCGGTTTCTGTTGTTAGGGTGGCGGGAGGAGTATTTGAGAATGATGGCAAATGAGACTCCGTGTCTACTAATTCATTATGAATTGAGACATTGTACGGGGAACTAGCCTGGAACTGAATTTGATCGGGTATTCCATCGATTTTGTTGGAAGCCAATCTCACTTCTTTACCGATTTCGGCAACGGTCAACCGAGTTGCTATGAGTTCCTCACTGACATCAATCATTTTTAGGGTCAGGTCATCGAGCGTAGAATCTGATGGATGCGGGATGTGATGTGTTGTTTTGGGGAGGATTGAAAAAGCAAGTCGAGATCAGTACGGAGAAGGTTGATAGAGTCGTTTATGTGTGTGAGTTCGTTGGACTTAAGGAGGTTGGCAAAATTTGTTTTGAGGAAAGCTTTAATTCCGTCGAAGTGATATTTGATCACTTCGCTCTCGTTATCGTGGTTAGATTTGCTTTTCGATAGGTTTTGGATCGCTGCCAGTTGCTTTTCGATCATTCTTCCTGTGGACTTGTAAGCATCCACATTACTATCAATGCAGTTTATTGAGTCTTCAATCTTTTCTATTCTGTCCAAAATAGTTCTGCTAATGTGACCATTCTCGGTTAGCATCGCATTGATAGACTCGTTGTTGCATTTAATTGCCAACATGACGTGAGCCAAGGTGATCTCTTTGCACTCGTCGCAGTAAAAATTGAAAAGACTGCAATACTCCTTGAGGTAGGTTATGGATCTCCGGGTTAGTCCGATGCATATGGCATGGAATGATTTTCCACAGAGACCATTGCATGCTACCCATTCGGCGTTGGGGTCAACAATTGAGCACAAAACACTAGCACAGCACTTTTCCATTATTAGTTTATTGAGGTTAATTATTGTTTGGATTTGTTTTTTTTTTGTTGTTGTTTTGTTTTCGTTTTGGTTTTGTTTTGTTTTGGGGTCAAAACTGGCACAGTTGTGTTTGAGGAAACGGCAGACAAAACTAGGTCGACGAACAACGGTAGATATACTGAGTCGGCAGTTTACGGGACTTTGAAAAAAAAGTGGAAAATAATAACTGAGAACGGGAGAAAAAGAAAAACACGTCCGCACAGGTTGACAATTGAAAAATACCTGTTATGGAGAGAAGTCAATGTAGTATTCATTCCCAAAGCTGGAAAATGTTCTCATGTGGTCCCAAAGGACCTCAGACCTATAAGTCTATCGTCATTCCTTCTGAAAACTTTAGAACGACTGATTGATATCCATATTCGAGCTAAAGTTGATCCAAGACTTCTGTCTACGGCTCAACATGCCTACTGTAAAGGAAAGTCGGTGGAAATGGCTTTGCACTCTCTGACTAGCCACATCGAACGATCCCTGCAATATAAGGAGTACACAATGGTTGCTTTCCTGGACATAGAGGGCGCCTTTAACAACGTCAACACATCCGCAATCACGACTGCGTTGTCAACTCTGCAGGTAGACGACTCACTTGGGGAGCTGATTAATCTAATGCTAACAAGCAGGATAATCAACTCCAAACTGGGTGAGACTTCTGCTAAAAGATATGTCAGTAGGGGTACGCCGCAAGGCGGTGTCCTCTCCCCCCTTCTTTGGAACTTAGTGGTTAACGAACTACTGATATACCTGGAAGCGGGTGGTAGCAGAGTGATTGCCTATGCGGATGACGTTGCCATAGCCGTCTCAGGAAAACATTTAAATACCATTAAAGAACTCCTCCAAGTAAATCTTAACAGATTAACCTGCTGGGCAGATCGCTGTGGATTGGGAATAAACCCCCATAAAACTGATCTTGTCCTCTTTTCTAGGAAATATAAAATTCCAATCATAGACCCTCTTTCAATAAACGGTACCAGTTTAGCTTTCTCCGATACAGCAAAATATCTGGGTCTGATTTTTGACAGGAAACTAAACTGGAAACCTAACATTCAAGAAAGAGTCAATAAAGCTACAATAGCTTTATTCTCCTGCAAGAAAGCCATTGGGAACAAATGGGGCCTTCAACCTCGCATAACCCACTGGCTATACATCTCGGTCATAAGACCGATACTCACTTACGGGGTGGTTGTCTGGTGGACGGCCTTGGAAAATGCAGTCAACTGCATTAAATTAAGCAGAGTCCAAAGAACAGCATGTCTATGCACAAGCGGAGCCTTGCGGTCTACCCCCTCTGCGGCATTAGATATTCTGCTTCACTTGACACCCCTCGACATTTTTAGCAAGCAAGTAGCTGCGACTGCAGCTATTCGCCTTAAAGCGACTAAACAGTGGACAAATAATTCATTTGGCCACGCCAACATTCTTAATACATTAGGAATCCTCACAGAGAACACCGATTACACCATACCTGAACTTTGGTTTGACAAAAACTTCCATGTAAGCTTCCCCTCTAGATCATTCTGGGAGGAGGATGCTTTCATGGAGGACAAGTCAATCCATCTCTACACAGATGGATCTAAAACCGACAGCGGAGTTGGTGGCGGTGTTTTCTCAGATAAGCTTAATCTAAGCCTCTCTTTCCGCCTTCCAAATCACTGTAGCGTGTTCCAGGCGGAAATTTTGGCGATTAAAGAGGCTCTGTCCTGGCTGAAGAAAAACGTGATATCTGCAAAGGATATCCGCATATTTTCGGATAGTCAGGCCGCCATCAAGTCCCTGGACTCGGTCTCATTGTGTTCTAAAACTGCCCTTGAATGCCGATCATCTCTCATGGAGATGGCAGAGCAGTTCAACATTCACCTCTGTTGGGTGCCGGGCCACAGAGACATTCCAGGGAACTGCAGAGCCGATGAACTCGCCAAAATTGGAATCACTCTACCTATCCTACCAGACAAAGGTAGTATAGGTATACCAATCGCTACGTGCAAACTAACACTAAAGCTAGATGCCAATAAAAGAACGGACCTTAGGTGGACTGCTGGACAAACATGTCTAGCGACAAAACAGATCTGGCCAAAGCTGGATCTGAGTCGATCTAAGTGTCTGATCCTCTTAGAAAGGAAAGCGCCATAATAGGTGTCATTACCGGACACTGCCTCATAGGCAAGCACGCAAGAAGGCTTGGCGCTTTTACTAACGATTTTTGTAGAAGCTGCATGGACGAGGAAGAGGAGGAGACAATCCCCCACCTACTCTGCACATGCCCAGCTCTCTCTCAGAGAAGGAAGCTTCACCTAGGAGCTTTCTTCTACAACGACCTAAACGATCTAGAAAAAATAGACGTTAACAGTCTCCTACGCTTTATTAAAAGCTCAAACTGGTTCCAGTAGTAAGAAGATCATAGATCCACGTGGCATCACAATGGGCCAATAGGCCTTTTTTTTTTTTTTTTTAATGCATTTTATTTTATTCATCTTAAATTTACTGAACTTACATGCTAACAGAAAAAATGCTTAAATGCTAGCTTATTATAACTTAATTAACTTATTCTAGCTTACTGGCCCAAAAAACGGGCGCTCTAAGCTAAACTATAATATATTTTTATATTTTATTTTATGTCTTTCGACGTCTAATTTGCAATTTTTAATCTTAATTATTGTTGGTTAACATCTATTATAATTAAACTAAGAAAAAATTAATTATTTAAGAAAAAACTTAGTGACTGAGCATATTTTTGTATTTATATAAAACTTATACTAGAGGTATAAATACTTAAACTACTTAAACTAACTATTTTTGCTAACTTATACTAAACCTTAAACTACTTAGTCTAAATATACAATCTAATCTAACCTAATTGTTAGCAAACTTCAAGTTGCTAACCCAACAGCTAGCTAACCCAAGGTTGCCAACTTCATGCCTTAAAACTACCCTAACCTATGTAAGCCGGCCATTTTCTAAACATAGTAAGGGAAATATGGCCCACTTTGCCTTCTGACTAGGCTAACCTGGACTTGAAGGAAACGACGAAGAAATCGGGTCTTCTTCATTCAACCACCAAATATTTTGGTGCTGCAAGACAACATCTTTTTTATCGCGTTTTGAAACCGCCCTGCTAAACCTGAGACGTTCAGTACTGCCGTGTGCGACGTCTCTGTTGTAGTTGAGTCGCCCCTCACCCACTGCACGAGCTACGTGGAAATTAGCGGCACCGCAAACCTATCCTGGATCAGCCCTTTCATGTCTAAATAGAGGAACGCTTCAGGAGGCACGAAACCTTTCAAGCGCACACTCTCATGATATAAGTAGTTGGGGTAGTAGGCCCCAGATATCAGGTTATTGGACGAGGTCATTGCTCTCGCAATATGCCCTCGAGTCAACTTAATAGCGAAGTTGTCCACTCTTATTAGATTCGCCCTGTTGTATAGAACCTCATTCGGATAGAATTTTATGTACTCCGATTCTGGTGTTCTGTAAAGGTGAAGACAAACCCTAAGGCAAGCCCTCTCAAACACCCGAATCTTTTCCATTAAGCTCGCTCTCACGTTGAACCACACGGGACACCCATATACCAGCATGGGCCGGATGAGGGCCATGTAGCAGATAACTTTCACCCTCGCATCGAGTTGGCTGCTATAAAACAGACTCCTTGTAAGGGCAAAAGCACCTCTGGCCCTGGCCAGAGCAGCATCTACATTCTTGTTAAAATATAGATATTGGTCTAGCCAGATCCCAAGGTATCTGACCACATTTCGGCAAGCAAGTGGCTGGCCGTGTTGTCCAATGATCGAGAATTTTCGCCAATTCTTTCTGGTGTCCCTAGAGGCACCAGACAACGGCGTTCTAAATAGAATGGTTTCAGACTTCTGGAAGTTGATTTTCAACTTCCAGTCATCGCAAAATCGCCTAATTTGCTCAAAGTCACGTTGCAAAAGCATGTTAATGACCTCAACCTTTGGACCTGTTCTGTACGCTATCAAGTCATCTGCATACGCTATGCTATGGGGAAGTGAACCTATCATATCGCTTGTGTAAATGTTGAATAAGATCGGCGAATTAACCGCACCTTGTTGCAGACCGTTTTTAATGTGAAATGTCCCAACAGAAGTCACATCGTCATTTTTCACGATGAACTGTCTGCTGCTGAGCATATTATGAAGAATATACAAAAGTGGTTTACTGATGCCCAGTCTGGCCAGCCTGTAGAAAAGCCCCTCTAACCATACGGTGTCGAAGGCCCTTTCCAAGTCAACCAGACAAGCCCCAGTACATTGGTTTTTGCTTTTATTCCATTGGATATCTGACACCAGCTTAGACGCGGCATGTATGACATCATGCCCCGCCTTGAAACCGAATTGATTGTCCGGAACTATATTTTTGTCCTCAACCCACTTAGTCAGGACTCTATTGATTACCTCTTCGAACACCTTACTGATATTCGGAAGGAGACTTATCGACCGGAGATTCGCCGGATTGGATGTATCTTTACCTCTTTTAGGAATGGGATGAACCACCGCAGTTTTCCAATGCTCTGGATAATGTACATTATTCAATGCATTGTTAAACAGGGTGGTGTAAATGTCTACCGCTTCTAGAGGGAGATGTCGAAGCACAATGTTCGGTACTCCATCGATTCCCACTGATTTTTTACTTCTTATTGAGTCGAAGATCTCGTGGAGTTCTTCCTTTGAAATGAACGGGGGTAGGTCCCCTTCATTGGCGATGACATTATTTGCCATATTCTCGTCACTGAACTGGGTGAAACCCGAGCTCTCGAATCGCCAGTTCTGTATGTCATTTCGCAGGTAGAAATTGTGCAGAAGGACTCGATTCTCCAGATCGTGATCAGAACCAATGACGTCATTGGTTCTATACACTTCTTGAAAAGTCGCTCCTATAGCCTCAACCTTCTCCTGAGGATCCTCGATCACAAAGAAATTATCATCATCTGCGGCTTCACTTGGATCTATGCCTGCAGTAGTCAGTATTCGTTCGTTTTCGGTAGTTCTAGGAATTTTAAGACACTGTAGGTCGTTTTGGTTTTTTCTCCTAAATATTTTGTTTATTTGCGGGAACATACTCGGGTTGCTCGAATTTACAGCCCGAATTCTATTGTTCCAGTACAAACTTACAGATGCTCTGTAATTCTCTCTTAACAATATTTGGAGGTTTTTAATTGACGACTTCAGTGTCCTAACCTCCACGTTCTGTCTGTCAGTGAACCGCCTGTACAAGGTTTTGAGTCTTGATAGCAGTCTACTTTTGTGTCTGTGCAGTGCGTCGATGGTAGCATTGCGGAATAGGTTTTCGTTGGGTGTGTGTTCATACCGAGGTATTGCAATGTCCATCGTTTGTTTAATTGTTTGGTCCATATGTTTTAGGTACCTGTCAACTTCCTCGTTAGACAGATTCCTATTGGACGGTGGGTAGAGCGAATTCGAGGCTAGTGCTCTTGTCAAGGTTCTGGAGAAGCGTGTCCAGCGAGTCTTACTGTAATTGTAAGAAAACTTAGGAGCAAACTCCTCCAACTCCGCAATTTCGTTAGGAATTGTTATTTCGGTACTAAAACCGCAATGGTCACTGTCGTACACGAATGTATGCAGACAGTTTAACGTTTGGAGATTACTCCCAGTCAGTTGTAACCGTACGTCGTACAGCAATAGGTCCAAATAAGAGCCGTATCTGGGAAACGACGGACTGTCCGTCGCCTTCAAACCAAGTCTATACATAACACGGTGCTGTGCCCACCAATTGAGTAGCAGGTTCCCTCTAGTATTTGGTACATGATTTCCCCAATCTCTATGTTTGGCATTAAAATCTCCGACGATTATATAATAATTCTCCTCCGATTCCAGCCTAAGTAGTCTAAAGAGTCTATCGAGTTCTGAGATGAATATTGTGGATTGGGAAGCATCAGGCGCGTAGACAGATACCGTGAACAGCCACTTTCCGCTACGGAGAGGGATGCGCACGACACATGCCTCCAGCACCCGAAACCCATGAAAAACACCCTTGTACATTCTTCTAAATTTAAATTTTTTTCTAATAAAGATCGCGACACCACCTCCTTGTGTTGAGTTGGGTCGGTTTCTTCTTCTACTATTGTATTTACTGTGTTCCACATTGTGCTTATCGGTAAGCTTAGTTTCGCTAGCGAAAAGCACATCAGGAGCTTTTTCTTCCAGCAAGTTAAACAGCGCGGCTCTTCGCTCGATCCTGATCAGTGAATTGACATTCACTGCAAGGACTTTCAGGGTTTGCTCCACCATATGCGTACCCATTACAACATGAGTTGCGTTAGACCCGGCAGCAGCGCGTAGATTTGATCCACTCGTTTAGCCTGTTCCTGTACCTGACGTTGAAGCTGAGCCATCTGCCCTTGAATAGAGAGCAAGACAGCTAACATGTCAGGTGCAGCTTCCGGTGCTCTTGGCGCTGGGGCCGAGGAAGCAACCGTGGCTTTTTGTACCATTCTACCCCTACCTGCCGCCATTTGGGCGAAGGTAATTCGGGGCGTGACGGCTGGAGTTTGAGGCTGAGTGGATGGACGCTTAACCCCGCTTTCTGCTGACGAGCCATATTTGCTTTCTTTATATCTTGGAACTTGGGACAACCCCGATAGTTAGCGGTGTGTCCCGAGTTCTTGCATAAAGCGCATGAGAGTTGGCTTTTGTCTGACTCTTTCTCCTGACCCAAAGCACATTCCTGAGAATTGTGGTTCTTTCCACACTTAACGCATCGAGGCTGCATTTGGCAGTTCGACGCGGCGTGCCCGAACCTCTGGCAGCGAACGCATTGTATAACGCCTTCGCTCCTTTTTAATTTCTCCCAGTAAACAACCTGGTAGTCCAGAACTTTGATACTCCTTAGACTATCCAGTTTGCTGTTGGGAGTGAGCTGTACTAGGACGAACGGTAGTTTCCGCTTTTCCCTTTTTGCTCTTGAAGTGGTAAAAGGCTTAACCCCCACAAATGTGAGATCTTCGCACTCTTTCTCTTGAAGCAGTTTTAAGAGCTCCTCGGGATCAGTGGACGGTTCCAGTCCTTTCAATAGGACCGTTTTAAATTTTTCACCTTTTGGTGTATACGTAAGGCCAATAGGCCTAAGTGGGTTGGTATTTCCAACAGCCACTCTTACCTAACCTAACCTAACCTGGGAAACGACGGGTTATCCGTCGCTTTAAGACCGAGTCTGTACATGACATCGTGCTGACCCCACCAATCGAGTAGTAGGTTCCCTCTAGTATTTGACAAATTATTTCCCCAATCTCTGTGTCTAGCGTTGAAATCCCCGCCGATTATAAAATAATTCTCCCCCGATTCCAGCATCAGAAGTCGAAAAAGTGTGTCGAGCTCTGTAATGAATAGTGTGGATTGTGAAGTATCAGGTGCATAAACAGAGGCCAAGTACAGCCGCTTTCCACTGCGGAGCGGGATGTACACGACGACTGCCTCCAACACCCGGAACCTGCGCAACACGCCCTTGTACACTCTGTGAAATTTTATACCTTCTTTAATGAAGATCGCAACACCGCCTCCACGATTGGATCTGGGCCGGTTTCTTCTTCTAACGATATAATTATTGTACTCCAGTTTGTGCTTATCGGTTAGCTTAGTTTCGCTAGCGAAAAGCACATCAGGAGTTTGGTCTTGTAGCAATTTAAACATTGCGGCTCTCCGTTCAATCCTAATCAGTGAATTAACATTCACCGCAAGGACCTTCAAAGTTTGCTCCACCATGTGCGTACCCATTACGACATGTGTTGCGTTAGGCCCGTCAGCAGCGCGTTCTTGAACCTGCTTTTGCAGCTGAGCCATCTGCCTTTGGATTCCGAGCAAGATGGCCAGCATGTTAGGTGCACTTTCCATTGTTCTCGGCGTTGGCGTCGGAGAAGCAACAATCGCTTGCTGTACCGTAGCCCCCCTACCAGACGCCATTTGGGCGTAGGAAATTTGGGACGTGACGGCTGGTGTTTGAAACCTGACAGGTGAACGTTTGACCTCCACCTTCTGCTGCCGAGGCAGTTTTGCTTTCTTAATGTCAGCGAACTTAGGACAACCCCGATAGTTTGGGGTGTGTCCCACATTTCCACATAACACGCACGAGAGCTGCGACCTATCGGATGCTCCGTCAACACCCAGAGGACATTCTTCGGAACTGTGGTTCTTAGCGCACTTCACGCATCGCGGCTGCATTTGGCAGTTCGACGCGGCGTGCCCGAACCTCTGGCAGCGAACGCATTGTATAACGCCTTCGCTCCTTTTTAGTTTTTCCCAGTGAACCACCTGGTAGTCTAGGACATTGATACTCCTTAGACTATCCAGACGGCGTTCGGGACTGAGTTGCACCAGGAAGAACGGCAGACTCCGTTTCTCCCGCCTAGCTCTAGCTGTGGTAAATGGCTTTACCCCTACGAACCTGAGTCCTTCGCACTCCTTCTCTTTGAGCAGTGCCAGGATCTCCTCAGGATCAGAAGACGGTTCCAACCCCTTCAGCAGCATAGATTGCCGCTTTTCACACTTCGGTGTGAATGAGAAGTGCTCCGTCGTCGTTTCCTTTAGGAGCTCTTTCACTTTCGCGTAGCCCTCCACTGTATTACAGTGGATGGCATGGCGATTGTTCCCCAATCGCTTAATATTAAAATTATTACCAATGACCAACTTACACAGTTCCTTGGTTTCATTTACCTCTAATTTATAGGTGTTGATAGGAGGCACCTTCTCCTTCTTCTTCTGTTGCTGCTGTTGCTGCTGCTGTTGCTTCTGTTGTTGTTGTTGTTGCTGCTGCTGCTGCTGCTGTTTTTTCAGCTGCTGTGGTTTCAGCTTTTGTTGTTTTTGCAGCTGTTGATGTTTCTGCTGCTGCTGTATTGTTTGCTGCAGTTGTTGCTTCTGCTTCTGCTGGTTTTGTTTTTGCTGTAGTTGTTGTTTCTGCTCTTGTGGCTTTTGATGTTGGGAGCTCTCTACTTCTAGTTGCTCCCTCTGCCTGTGTGCAGTTTGCCTTTGCTTCATAGCAAGCACTCTCTCTGTCAGCTTTTGTATGCTGATGTTGATTTCATTTATTTGCTCATCCTCATCTTCCGATTCGGATGACGCTAGAGAGGCAAAGTTGTTATTGCCCCCCTCATATCGGACCTCATCTGCTGTTTCTACGGCATTTATTCTTTTTTTTCTTAGGTTAGGAGGGGTTTTCAAACTCCCCCTCCTTTTAATGGCTTTAACGGCATTGGCAACACTATTACTGCCTTTTCCAACTCCCGTTATGGGAAGAGCGGAGTGCTCTCCACCATCCATCGCGTGATTTTATTTTATTTTTTGTTTTGAAGCAATTTGTTTTCACAATTTGAGCCAAACAAAATAACAAAAAAACAAAACAGTTCCAAGTTTGGCCCGGGATCGAACTCACGTCCCACGATTTGATGACCGACGCCGCTAACCGCTTGGCTACCGAGTCAACTAATAGAGTTTGTTACCAATTATTTTTAAAAAGATAACTTTTTCACTTTTTTCACTTTAGAAAAAGCCGAGACACATCTATTCTCCTCGGAGATCTGCGAACGACTCCTCATTTTTGACAGGAAACTAAACTGGAAAAACCTAAAATTCAAGAAAGAGTCAATAAAGCTACAATAGCTTTATTCTCTTGCAAAAAAGCCATTGGGAATAAATGGGGCTTTCAACCTCGCATAACCCACTGGCTATACATCTCGGTCATAACACCGATACTTACTTACGGGGTGGTTAAGTCGTTCACTGATTTTCATCGCGATAAGAAGTGCTTCAGCTTACAAGCAAAATTAAACAGTTAACTAAAGCATAGATTAGTATATAGACATTGTGTGTGTTAGGCCCCGAGTAGCCTAGTGCAAGTGTTCAACAGACTAAGTTTTTGTATTAAATAAAATGTTTTCTTAGTTTTAGTTTAAATAAATATAGAAAAAAAAAAAAAGATTTATAATCGTACGAAACATCGAAAGACATTGATTAAATATTATGTTTAATTTAGAGTGCCCGCATGGGGCCAGTAAGTTACTCGTAAAATAAGATAATTTTAAGTTAATTAAGCTAACTTTTAACCGTTTTTTTGTATAGAGTATAAGTGTTACTGAATTGAAAAAAAATAAAAATGCATTTAAAATGAAAATGAATGAATGAGTGTTCAACAGACACGGTAAAAGTTAGTGGGTTCAAATCCCGAAATCCACTAATCGTTTTTTTGTTTTTTTTTTTCTTTCTTCCTTTAATTCACAATGTACCATATTAAACACGGTAAAAGTATCACGTGATGGAAAAAAACGAGCGACCCGCTCGACAAAAAACGGATAAAGTGGATGACGTAATGTCATCGTCTGACTACGCAGCGCAGACTGCTAACCCAGCAGAGAGATCAGTGAAAACAACAGCAAAGAGGAGGAGGAAGCTAAAATGCACTCCCAGCCCTGCAAAGCGCCCTGTCCTATCTACCTCAACGGAAAAGATGCCGGTTGATGCAAATACAGGGGCTACGACATCAAAATCAGTGTCCGACATGAGAGAGGACCGCTACATGGGAGTAAGCAACAGTTTCATTACACTGGCGGCCTCAGATTCAGACGACGAAGAAGAACAGGTCGAGTCGCTGAATAGTAGCATCAAAATGCTAGAACAACAAATAGTGGATATAAAAGCCAAACAAATGGCAAGGAGAGAAAGGGAGCAGCAAAATCCCTACCAACAAAAACACGGGCAAATGGAGCAATCCACCAAAAAGCAACCGGAACAACAACAACAGCAAAGACCGCCGAAACAAAAACAGCAACCTAAACCTCAGTTGCAACAACAACAACAGCAGAAACAGCTACAACAAAAACAGCAATAAAAGCAACAACAATCGCAGAAACAACAGCAATAACAACACCATGAACAGAAACAAAAACAAAGGGTGCCACCAATCAACACCTTCAGGATGGAATTGCAAGACACAATCCAATTATGTAAGTCGGCCATAGGCAATAATTTTTTTATTAAGAGATTAAGTATGGATAGGCATGCGATTCACTGCAATTCAGTGGAGCGCTATAACAAAATAAAACAATTGTTAAAGGACACGACGACGGAGTTCTTCTCCTTCACACCGAAGGGTGAAAAGCTGCAAACTATGCTGCTGAAGGGGTTAGAGCGGTCTACTAACCCGGAGGAACTCCTCGCACTGCTCAAAGAGAAGGAGTGCGCCGAGCTCAAATTCGTGGGGGTTAAGCCATTCGTCACAGCTAGAGCCAAAAGGGAGAAGCGGAAGCTACCATTCTTCCTGGTTCAGCTGACTCCCAATAGCAAATTGGATGGTCTAAGGAGCATCAAAGTCCTGGACTACTAGATTGTACACTGGGAAAATGTAAAGCGGAGCGACAACATTTTACAATGTGTTCGCTGCCAAAGGTTCGGGCACGCCGCTTCGAACTGCGAAATGCAGCCTCGATGCGTGAAGTGTGGAAAGAACCACAAATTTGAGGAATGCGCTCTGGGCAAGGACGGAGCGTCAGAAAAAAGTCAACTCTCTTGTGCCTTATGTAGTTTTAATTTAATTTTGGTGGGGGCTAACACCCCCATTTATTATGCTTAATACAAGCTTAAAAACTAAGACTTAAACTAATACTAGGGCTTAAAGCTAAGGATGGTGAAGGAGATCGAATTTGAGGGAAAGTGTGCTGCGATTAAAATCGAAAACGGAGAGGTTGGAGTTTACCTTACGCAGCGTACGGGAGATTGGTTCGTTAGAGCCATATGTGGTGCGGTGGATAGGTTGATAAAAGAGACGGGTGGAACGTGGATTACGAGGGTTAGTGTTAAAGAAAATGGAATTGCAAAGAGGCATGCAATCGACGGAGCCTGAGAGGAGTCGGTGAATGAACAAAATGTCTGCTGCGTCCCTTCGTTCCTCAAGGGTATTCAGGTTAATGAGTTTGAGACGGTCTCGATAGGGAGGTAAGATTAGAGGATCGTTCCAAGGTAGACCTCGAAGAGCAAATCGAAGAAAACGACGCTGGATCCTCTCAATACAAGATACATGAACTCGTTGAAAGGGACACCACGCTTGGCTATCGTACTCGAGAAGGGGGCGAACGTAAGTGATGTATAGTGATCTATTCACGTACGGGTTGCAGAATTCTTTGGACCATCTTTTAACGAAGCCGAGTGATGAGTTTGCTTTAGAAATTAGCTCACCAATATGCGAGCGGAAATTAAGCTGCCTGTCGCATAATATACCAAGGTCGCGGATAGATTCAACAAGGGGTATAGGTTGGCCGTCGAGATGGTAAATTCGTTGAGGAGACTTCTTGCACTTACGTGAGAAAGTAATCGATTGACATTTGGAGACATTGAGTTCTAAGCAGTTCTTGATGTACCAGGTGGAAAAACTATTTAGATCTTTTTGAAGGAGGGTGGAGTCTTGTTGTGAGGAAATGGGTTTAAAAAATTTGGTATCGTCAGCATATAGAGAAAGTGTTGAGTGTTGAATGAGCCTTTGAAGGTCGTTAATAGTTAGGATGAAGAGGAGTGGACCTAAGTGACTACCTTGAGGAACACCTGCAGTGGCCAAGAAAGGGGCCGATAGGACAGATCTGAAACGAACATTATAAAAACGATTATCCAGGTAAGGAGATATCCATTTAAGCAAAATGGGTTCAAAGCCCAGGACGGACAATTTGAACAGGATTAGTTTATGAGATATCTTGTCAAAAGCTTTACTGAAATCAGTTGTTATAACGTCAATTCTTTACCATTTTCTAAGGCTGAGAGAATAGAGGACACGAATTCTAAGAGGTTAGTGGTAGTTGATCTACCCTTCAGAAAGCCGTGTTGATTGGGGGAAATAAAAGATTTACACTGGAAGCTTAAGGCTTCATTCAAAATACTTTCGAGGAGTTTGGGTATATGGGAAAGTTTAGCTATAGGGCGGTAATTAGTGACTTCGCTCTTTAATCCCTTTTTGTGTATGGGTGTTATGAAAGAGGACTTCCATATCTGTGGAAATTCACCTTGAGAGAGCGATAATCGGAAGAGATTAGCAAGGGGGCGTGAAAGAGTTGAGGAACACTTTTTAAGAAATATGGATGGAATGCCATCTGGGCCGAGTAAGTATTCATCATTAAGTTGTTGTAATTTGTTTTCTATTACTGTATGATCAAAGCTATGACAAATAGTGGGGCCAATAGAGAAGTTAAGTAGGTATTTGAAATAAGAGGGATGCGGTACGAAGGAATTATCGGCAACAGATTGCTTAAAAAAAGTAGCAAAAAAGTTAGCTATGGTATGCGGATCAGTTGATGATATATTTTCGTATGAGAGGGATGGAGGAAAACCGTCGGATTTTTTTTGTAATTAACGAATTGGTAGAAAGACTTAGGATCATTTATAAGCCTAGATTGCGCATTATCAAGGTATCGCTGATAGAGAAACTTATAGAGCTGGGCGAATTGAAGGTATGACCCGAGATAGTTTGAATAGTCAACAAAAGAGTTGGACCGGAGGAAAACTGTCCATAATTTGTTTCTTTTGTTACGTAAAGAGCGAAGTTTACGATTATACCACGGGGGGCTCGTAGAAGAGGTCCTATTACGCGAAAAGGGGACATAGAGAGAAATAGAATTAAGTAATTCTCTGTAGAAAATAGAGAGAGCACTTTTTAGAGGCATATTGGCGAAATCAAAAGAACACTTACTAAGATATGCGTTAATTTTGCGGAAATTCGCTTTATGAAAGTCGTAAGAAGTGGTATCTGCAGATGGGCTGGGGTGGAAAGGAGAGTGGTGGAAAAGAGAAAGAAGAAGTGGTGGGTGAAAGTTATCAATGGTCGATAGTGAAAGGGGACAGAGCGAGACAGAGGAGTTTATGGGGTCAGTGGTGAAAATGAGGTCTAATTGCCTTCCACTAACTGGAGACTCCACTAACTTGGCATAAGCTAGAGTCTGTGAGCTCATCCAAGAAGAGACATTCTTTACTCGAGATATTGTAAGCGATAAAAAAAAGATTTATCATCTGATTGAGTCCAGTGCAGCTGAGGTAGATTGAAATCACCAAATACAATGATATCATCGAGAGGATCAGATAAGTTAATTATTTGATCAATTGCATCGATAGCGAGTTGGTAGCATTCGATTGGTTGGGCCGGCAGGGGAGTATTATCTTTATTGAAACGTAGTCAAGTTTAGAGGAAGTAGAAACAGCGATTGGTGAAGAGTTTAGGTCATTGCGGACGGCCAATAGGACACCTCGATACGGAGCATCATCATTTGGACGGGTAAAATCGTCGTCTCGGAAAACATTGAAACTAGTGGGGAATAATTCCTGATTCTTTATATCGGGAATCAGATTAGTTTCGGTCAGAGCGTAGACCTCAAATGTGAGAGCGTGAGATTGGTGCAAGACGGCACGGGTCTTAGATCGCAGTGCTCTTACGTTTTGATAGTAAAAGGTAAGAGGAAGGTTATTACGAGAGGGCGTAGGAGTGGATGGTCGAAACACTGGCAATGGTAGCACGTTAGGGACGAAAAAATTTGTCGTTGTCAGCTCTGCTTCGTTGGAGGTGTGAGATCCTTTTTTAGTGCACATAGTTACCGAAAGCAGCAAGGTCGTCTGAGACTTTTTGCGGAGACATATTAAAAATCTCGCTGAACTTGATGTATAAGTTCCTCAGACTTGTAAGGTCAGTAGGGAGACCTTCCTGCTGTATTGAGTCTGATTTGTCATGCAGATATGCTAGAAGGAGACGTACTTCTTTTTTTCTCTAAGCCTAGAAAGTGCATAACGACATTCTGTTGAGCAAAAAGTTTGTTGGGTTATTTTAAGGTGGACGAAGATTTTCAAGCCGATGCAGGGGTGATTCAAGGGGCATTAGACACATGTTCAGGTGAGGGATTTATAATATGGTACCTAACGAAATTGGGATATTTAGCTCCGGTTTTAAGGTAAATTAGGGAAAGAAGTGCTAGTGGGGGCACGTGCAGAGGGGTTATCGTGAGCGATTGGTGCTAATTTGAAAGAGACGCATTGACGCGGTGGCTTGGGTAGAACGGAGGCTGCAGGTGCAATATAATTAGAGGACCGATGAAGTCGGTTCGGGATGTGAGTGGGAGGGGCGAAATTGGGGAATATATTAGTTTTAAATCTCCAATTAGAGTCAGAATTGGAACGGGAGTTGGAAACGGTTTTCGGTACAGAGTCAGGTTTGCTAGGGTTTGGGACGGATTTCGGTATTTTATTAGAGTCCGGTTTGGGATGGGAGTTGGAATCGGAATTAGGTAACTTAGATTTAAGCTTCTTTTTATACTGTTTCTTGGTAGGTGTTTCGATCCATTTACAGATGCGCATCTTTCCAACGTTGAAATTAGTGCCAGCAGGGTTTTTAAATAACCATTCGTATCTAGCAGGGAGGTCGAATTTAAAGCTTCGATTACCTTTGTGGTGAGATGGCAGGAACATTTCACATTTGCTGATGATGATGCCGTATTTGTCTGCGAAGAATTTCGTGATCCAAGAAATATCAGCATCTACGGGGGTGCCTTTGATGAAGAATGTACTCATATCGGTTTAAATTTTTTCCAGTCTACGCCTCCATTCGGAAGGTGTTGATATAGTACCAAAATGTTTGATTAGCTTGCGTGGGGCGGTGACGGGAGGAGTTGACAGTGAAACAGGATTGAAGTGGCAGCGGGAGAATTTGTAGATTTAATTAACCGTGGTGGACGAGGAGGTGGTGGTAAAAGTGGGTCGACTTCGGTTTCCAGTAATTTAGCCAAAATTGATGTATTGTAGTGGACATTCTGATGGTGTTGTGGGTGGAATGGTAAATCGTCAATTTTGCTGCTTACCGTATATGATTCTCAATATCGAAAATGGTTGATTGTGCGGCAGCTAGATCGTCACCAACACCCTTGATTCTGTCAAAGATTACTTCGAGCATTGGATCAGGCTACATTAGAGATTGATGGTTCTTTGAGGTAGATTGAAATTGAGTCTCAAGATCTTCACGCAGGTTGTTTACCGATTCGCACAATTTAAGGTTAGACATGTTTTGGGCGGAACAAACTGCTTTGAGATCATTGGTCGCAGTTTTCATCTCGACCAGACTTGCACATTATTGGTCGATGTTGGTGAGCTTGGACTTAATTATATCGGTTGAGGACAGAATCGAGTTGCCTAGTTCATCAACATACTCGTAACTGACACTACTTTCTAAGTTGGACTGATTCGTCGTTATCATTTTTGTGAGATTTTTTTGGAATGAGTCATTAGAGTCACTGAGGCACTTTATAGCAAGCAACACATGCGAAAGCGAGATTATCTTGCACTCATCACAAAAGAATAGGAGGTTGTCAGAGAAGTCTTTGATGTATACACTATTCCTTTTATTTAATCCGACACAAATTGCATGGAATGATTTTCCACAGATGCCCTTACAAGTGACAAAGTCGGCATTGACATCAAAGATTGGACAGTTAGTGATTCCGCAAGACATGGCAAATTTATCAAATGTAAACAAAAAGGTAAACAAAGAACTTTATGCACTGTTATGCACTGCAAGTGAAATTCAGCAAAATCGGAAAATTGGTCAACACTTGGGGGGGTAATGCACTAAATATATGCGGAACCGATATCAGAAGCGGCAGTTATTGAGCGCGAAAGATTGAGGTCAGCCAAAAAAACAAAACAAACCAAAAAGACAGTCAGCACTTGGGGTAATGTAATAATATCGCGGAACTGATATCAGAAGTAGAGATATGGAAGGGGAAGAAATAAATAATATTTAAAAGTCCGAACACGACGAGAATAGACGATGTGGACGTAGGAACACGGGTTGTCCCAAATTCCAGTACATTAAAATAATAAATCTGGCCCGGCAGCAGAAAGTGGAAGTTAAACGTCCACCCGTGCATTCACAAACTCCAGCCGTTACTCCCCATGTTACCTACGCCCAAATGGCGGCAGGTAGGGGAAATACGGTACAACAAGCGAAGGTTGCTTCTCAGGCCCCAGCGCACAGAGCACCGGAACCAGTTCCTGACATGCTAGCTATCTTGCTCTCTATCCAGGGGCTGATGACTCAGCTCCAACGTCATCTAACTTTACAGACCGCGCGGGTGGATCAAGTATACGCGCTGCTGCCTGACCTTACGCACCTTTTGCCGTAATGGGTACGTACGTGGCGGAGCAAACCCTGAAGGTCCTTGCCTGTGAATGTGAATTCACTGATTAGGCTCGAACGACGAGCCGCACTATTTAAGTTACTTAAAGACCACGCTCCTGATGTGCTTTTGGTTAGCGAAACTAAGCTTACTAAAAGACACAAAATGAGGCACAGAAGATATAAAATAGTACGAAGAAACCGACCAACTCCATTCAAGGAGGAGGCGTTGCGATCTTTGTAAGAAAATGTCTGCGTTTTAAAAGAATATACAATCGTGTAGTACGTGGGTTTCGGGTGCTGGAGGCATGCGTCGTGTATATCCCTCTCCGTAGCGGAAAGCGGTTATACATGGTGTCTGTTTACGCACCTAAGGCTACTGAATCCACCTTATTCAGCGCAGAGCTCGAGACACTTTTTCGATTCCTAAGGCTGGAATTGGAGGAGAATTATTTTATTAATATAAATAAAATAAAAATACTAGAGGGAACCTACTATTCAATTGGTGGGGTCAGCACAGCATAATGTATCGACTCGGGCTTAAGGCGACGGACAGTCCGTCGTTTCCCAGACACGGGTCTTATTTGGATCTTCTGCTATTCGACTCACGAATACAACTGACATGCACTAACCAACAAACTACAAACTGTCTACGCACTTTCGTGTATGACAGTGACCATTGCGGTTTCAGCACCGAAATAACTGTTCCCAACGAAATTGCGGAATTGGATGAGTTTGTTCAAACGCATTCCTACAATTATAGTAGGGTGCGTTGGACACACTTCACCAGAACACTGACTAGAGCACTCTCCTCGAATTCGCTCTACCCACCGTCCAACAGAAATCTGTCAAACGAGGAGATTGACAGGTATCTAGGACTAATGGACGAGACAATCAAACGAACAATGGACAAAACGATACCTTGGTACCAACACACTGACGAAGAAGACTTATTCCGCAACGCAACTATTGACGCACTGCACCGACATAAAAGTAGGCTGCTGTTAAGACTAAAAACCTTGTACAGGCAGTTTACTGACAGACATAACCCGGAGATCATAACACTGAAGTCGTCGATTAAAAACCTCCAAACATTAATAAAAGAAAATTACAGAGCATCTGTAAGTTTGTATTGGAACAATAAAATTCGGGCTGTAAACACCAGCAACCCGAATATGTTCCCGCAAATAAATAAAATATTTCGGAGAAATAATCAGAACGACCTTCCATGTCTTAAAATCGCCCGAACGACGGACAACGTGAACATACTTATAGCAGCAGGCATAGATCCAAATGAGGTTGTTGATGATGACAACTTCTTTGTGATCGAGGATCCGCAGGAGAAGGTAGAGGCTATAGGAGCGACTTTCCAGGAAGTATACAAGGCGAATGACATCATTGGCCCGAACCACGATCTGGAGAATCGAGTCCTTGTGCACAATTTCTACCTTCGAAATGAAATTGTGAATTGGCGATTCGAGAGCTCGGGTTTCACCCAGTTCAGTGACGAGAATATGGCAAATAATGTCATCACCAACGATAGGGTACTACCCCCGTTCATTTCGAAGGAGGAGCTCCAAACGATCTTCGAATCGCTTAGAAGTAATTCGCCGATCCTATTCAACATTTACACGAGTGATCTGATAGGTTCACTTCACCATGCCATAGCGTACGCAGACGACATAGTCGCGTACAGATCAGGTCCAAAGATTGAGATCATTAATATACTTTTTTTTTTTTTATACAATGAGCGCGCGCTCAAGGGGTTTGAGTACCCTTAAGGTGATTGTACACAGCGCGGGCAAAGCAAATTTAGGGAGGAAGAAAAGAGAAGTACCGATGTACATTGTTTTTAAATGTTTGCAAGTTATAACGACCAGGAAATACAGAGATCGGCAGGGCATTCCATAAGCGAGTTGTACGGCTTACTCGTAGGAACGAATCACGATATTTTAGAGTACGTCCGAAAATGGGCTTGAGGGTATACAGATGAGCATTCATAGCGAGACGGGTGTTACAAAAAAAAAAAAATATATATATATATATACACGAGTATATGCATATACTTATATATAAAGTATATAAGTATTATGGATATATATATATATATATGTATGTGTATGTATTAGACGTAAGTAGATTACGATTTATTTTTAGGTAGTTTGTAAGCTTTTAGTTTTAAGTTTTATAAAAAATTAAAAAATGGCCATTTACTAAGTTTTTACCTAAAATTTATTTTCTTAGTTTTAGGATTAATTAATGTTTAAATTACAAATAAAATTATACTGTAAGATACGTCGAAAGACATAGATTAAGTATTATGTTTAATTTAGAGTGCCCACATGGGGCCAGTAAGTTACAATAAGATTATTTTTAAGTTATTTAAGCTAATTTTTAAGTGTTTTTTGTTTAGCATTTAAGAGTAATTTAAGTATATAAATAAAAATGCATAAAAACTGAACTGAACTGAACGGGGAGGTCGTCTGGTGGACGGCCTTAGAGTATGCAGTCAACTGCAAAGCAGAGTCCAAAGAACAGCATGTCTATGCATAATCGGAGCCTTGCGGTCTACCTCCTCTGCAGCATTAGACATTCTGTTTCACTTGACACCCCTAGATATCTTCAGCAGAAAAGTAGCTGCGACTGCAGCTATTCGCATTAAAGCGATTACAAATAATTCATTTCTCTACGCCAACATTCTTAACACCTTAGGAATCCCCATCGATTACACCATACCTGAATTTGGTTTGACAAAAACTTCCATGTAAACTTCCCTTCTAGATCATTCTTGGAGGAAGATGCTTTCATGGAGGATAAGTCAATCCATCTCTACACAGATGGATCTAAAACCGATAGCAGAGTCGGTGGCGGTGTTTTCTCAGATAAGCTAAATCTAAGCCTCTCTTTCCGTCTTCCAACTTCCACTGGTCACTGCCTCATAGGCAAGCACGCAAGAAGGCTTGACTCTTTTACAAACGACTTCTGTAGAAGCTGCATGGACGAGGAAGAGGAGGAGACAATCCTCCACCTGCTCTGTACATGTCCAGCTCTATTGTATATCAAAGCTCATTTGAGCTTGTTAACTAAGGCTTTGTTAGCTGAACCTCTTAATTATCTATTCTACAATTACTTGTCTTTGTTAAATTGCTCAACGTCCCACAAAAAACATAAAGAGAAAATGCTTAGTTAAGTAAATCAAACAATATATTTCCACCAGCAGGTTCACCATTTTCAGAGGGACAGTTTGTTTTTCTATTTTCCATCAATTACTTACGATTTGCTTAAGTAAGCCTGTGCAATCCCTTTTTTGGTAGAAACATTAAAAGAAAGAATCAAACATCGTCTTTAAACAGGATCATTTTAAAATTGCTAATTATTGCACAAAGAGTTTTGTTAACTAAACGGCAGAGTTTTTGATATAAAATTCAAATTGGACAGAAGTTAAAGCCAGGAAATTCTCATCAAATTACTGTTTACACAGTCCGTTTACAAGACATCGCAGGACAAACAAATAGTAATTAGGATATCGGCCTATGATTGAACTCTCTTTGAGGTCAGGGATTACTGACAGTCCCGAGAATTAGAGCCACAGCGAATACCACTCCTAACAACCAAATAATTTCCAAAAACTCAGGGCTTAATTGGCTTCCGTGTTCTCTGAATTTGACAGCACCATATTTTTTTCTTTATAAAGCCAGTTTCGCAGTTTACGTAGAATATTCCCGCTGAAACACAGTCATGACATCCAGATATTTAAGAGAATATTATGGAAAATACTGTAAAAAGAGCCCGTCTTTGTGGGGCTAAAGGTGGTTCTCATGAAAATTATTATCAATTTATATCTGTCAGTGACTTTTGTTAAATTTCATGTAACTTATTTTTGAAATTAATTAAGTTAAATAAAAAAATATTTTGAAATAGAAAACTAATACTTCCTTAAAGAAAATTTAGAATTTAGAACGTAAAGATAGCGGCACTCGTCAATAAAAGCTAGTGAAGCTAGTTGTGCATCTTTTGACAGTTATTTACCGAAGTTTCGGTCATTTTGAATGCGCAGTTTTTAGTTGACAGTCGGTTGAGTGACTCGATGTGAGTGTTTTTTGTGAAAATGGAAAAATTGAGTATCGAGCTGTTATTAAATTCTTGTTTTTGAAAGCAAATCAAAAATGAGTTGGACTCTGTGTATGGAGACTCTGCACCATCATCTATCGCAGTGACATTTTGGACAGCTGAATTTAAACGTGGCCGTAAGAGCTTGGGACGGGTGATGATGAACGTTTAGGACGTCCAAAAACTGCAACCACTGACGATAACATTGCTAAAATTTCTCCAAATGGTGTTAAACGACGGCCGAATTAAAGTGAGAGAGATATTAGAGGTTATGAAAATGTCCAAAGAACGTGTTTGTTACATACTCGTATTAAATCAAGTTTTAGGCATTACCAACGCTCTGTTGGCGCAGTTTAAGAGCAATTTATTACTGTTACTGTAGATGAAACTTGGATACACAATTATACGCCGGAAAGAAAAATATAGTCAAAACAGTGGACTGCAAAGGGCGAGCTGGCTCCAAAAAAAGCAAAAGCAGTTTTTTCGGCTAGGAAAGTGATGGCAACTGTTTTTTGGGATAGTAAAGGAGTTTTCTTAATCGATTATCTTCAAAAAGGAAAAAGCATTACTTGCCAAGCTGAAGGTATAAATTGCGGAAAAATGGCCACATTTGCAGAAAAAGAAAATCCTGTTTCACCAAGACAACGCACCGTCTCACACCTCAGAGGTTGCCATGGCGAAAATCCATGAATTACAGTTTGAACTGCTTGACCATCCGCCTTATTCACCAGATCTAGCCCCAAGCGACTTCTTTTTGTTCCTTCATCTAAAAACTGAGCTCGGTGGACAGGGATTTTCGTCAAATGAGGAGGCAATCACTTTCGTGAACAATTATTTTGCAGAGAAAAACGCCAAGTACTATTTGGACGGGTTAGAGAGAGGGAGTATCGCTGGGAGAAGTGTGTGGAGTTACAAGGAGACTATGTAGAAAAATAAAAAAAAAACTTTTGAGAAAAAATGTCTTGTATCATTGTTCGATCGGAAACTTTTCAAACAAACCTCGTATAGCTGTCAATTTATTTGGTAGTGTTTTGAAAATCTTAGATAAGACAAAGCGTTGCCTTATTTGTGCATCACCTCTTTGTGAACTATGTTGCCGTTTTTCCCTCAAGCTGTAGAATGGACAGATTGCGAGATAAGCTAACTCTCGAACATGCCACATATACTTGGAGTTGGCCATGAGAAAAGCAGTCTGCCTTTAAATCAACCCCAGCATTCTTCAAGGACTGACCCTGAGCCTTATTTATAGTCATGGCAAGACAGACTTTAATTGGGAATTGCAGTCGTTCGGATTATCGTCATTATCATTATTTTTTTGCGGTGCTTTTATCTGCAATTTGGCCCCATTACACATTTTTGGACGGTTTAAATTTCGTAAGAGCATAGCAGGTGCGATTACTTTTGATGTAAATTTGTGTGAAGGAATGTCTTGGGGATTAAGAATGTGTAGGAATACGTGCGTGTAATGCACAACTTCTTCTGCATGTACTATTGAATCAATAGACTTGTGTTAAATTTCAGGAGCGGTAAACTTAAGTAAGAGCTGCATCATTTTTTGGTGTTAATATAGTTCGTTCCTTCAGCCATATAATTGGTTTGGTACTGATGTTTTTTTAAGTTGGGATAAACATTTTCAGTAAGCGCCTTTATGTCGCTCACGATGCGGCACAAACTGGACTTTCTATTTGTCCATCCTTCTCTTCTATGCTTCCCTCGCCTATCTTTAGAAGTAGTTGCTCAAACTCTTCTCTGAACACGTCATTTCCCAAATGTATACTCATATTTTTCTTATGGTGTAACTTCTTTGTTTTTGGCCACAAGTAGGATGATTTGAGGCAAGCCTTTATTTCGTCAGCACGTGTTTCCCTTGGAACGACCGGCAATGTCTGCCTAAAATCACCGGCAAGCTGTACAGTGACTCCACCCGTCAACATATTACTACTTCTCAAATATTTAAGCGCTCTATTTAATGTTTCGATGGCTCCCTTGTGTGACATAGTGCACTCATCCTAGACTATGAGCTTACATTCTCGAAGCACCTGTGCCATATTACTTTGCTTAGATATATTGCAAAGAGGAGTTTCGAATGTATTTAAAGTAAGAGGTAACTTGAATGCTGAATGCGCAGTCCTGCCACCATCTAACAGTGTTGCAGCTTTTCCAGAAGAAGCGACAGCTATGGCAATTTTCTGATTCTCTCTAACCTTAGCAAGTAACAGGTTAATGAGAAAAGTTTTTCCCGTCCCACCTGGAGCATCCAAAAGAAAAATTTTACCGTCTGTTACTTTAAAACTTTCAATGATTTCTGCATAAATTTGCTTCTGGTAACAATTGAGTAGGGGCTCGTTTTTCGAAATCCTCTTGGATAGGTCATGGATATCATATGACATTTCTCTGAAGTAATCACAGTTGTCATAACTTTCAATTGAAACCAAGGGCTGCGGTAAACCATAGTGCTTAACACGTTCCAATTCCAATAACTACGTTCACGAGCAATATCAAGCATTTGTTATAAACCACATCTAGACTATGTTGGTCACCCAGGCTTACAAATGCTTTGTCCAACTGTTTTTTGACATCTTCAGCCAAACTCTCTCTATGCTTCTTCCAGAAGCTAAGTGGATTTAGCAACTGACAAAAAACCAGCATCGTGGCAAATAGTTCCCTTAGCTTATGAGGTAAATCAGAAACAGAAGCTTCTTCCAGTGTGAAGTCCCAATGAATACTGTCTTGCAATAGTCCCATATCCCTGTAAGCTGAGTGAAATGTAAGATAAACATGACCAGCTACCGTCTTTAAATCTGAAAAGGATGTTGGCCCTCGAACTTCGTGAAGCAGGAGACGGAGATAATAGCACTCAGCATTATTGGGATGAATAGTATAAACTCTTCCAAGTACTTGATCTTTTTTTTACCCCTGGGTTTCCTTCTAAACAATGAATTATTTCTCCAGACATAATAATTTGAAACCTTGCAATAGAGAGCTATTTGGCATAGTCATAGATTTTACATAACTCGAAAAATCCCATCAAAGTAGTCTTTGGAGGATTGTTGATTCTTTCCATAACGTAATCTTCAGAAAAGTACACTCTTTAGCCATTTTCCAAATGAAGACTTAGATGCATAACTGATGGGACACGTTCATGTATTGGAAAGCAAAGGATGCACCAAACAGCTTCTGGACTGCCTATGTGCCGGCCTGTCTCATACAGTGTTACCTCATCACTATTTTTTTCAAGAGCAAATGCAGCTTGGTTACTTCCTTTATTAATATATGTACTTGCATATGTATTTAATCGATTTTACTGAATTGCATTGACATCAACATGAGCTTCAAGAACATGAGACAGGAGAGGGTTTTAAGGAACCACCCATCGACTATTGTTTCTTTTGTATTCTTATACACACTCTATTGAAAATAAAAAATGGGTAAAAGCAAGGAAAAAACGTATTTTTACTTTCGTTATAAAAATTTGTATATTCAGTTTTTTGCGCCAAAAAAACCCTTATGTCAAGTGACATTAACTTACAAAAACAAAACAAATTATCTTACATTGAGTGTTAAAACATTGTTAGGAATAGTATTCACAATATTCTATTTACATTTTAAATTTACATTTAAATTGGATAAAATTTTAACCCTCAACATTCTCCCCGGCCATGAACGAAGTTCAGCATTTCTCTCTGCTACATGCCTTTTGCCATCTCTGCATGTGGGGTTTGCACTACATTATCTGCTTCGATTTTGTATATCATCCAGATCATCTCACTGTTTGTTTCCTATGGAGCAACTTATTTTTATTAATGAGACAAAACAAGACAATGAGAGAAAACAAGACAACATATAGAGTGAATAGATGGTAGTGGCTAATTTATCAGTTTGTTGCTTTCTCCTTCGTTTGCATGCCCGAGCGAATTCACCACGATCGTTGCATGGGTTGTTTACAATTCGGCATCATTATGAATTTTGGTCGTAGTCGTGACTCGTGGCGCATTAAGTGTTGTTTTCCTTCCTTTGTTTTTGTTTTGTAGTGTATAACTTTTAACTTTACTTTTAAGTTGTTTTCGGTTTTATTTTGTTTGTATTGTGTCGTTTTGTTTGGTGTTCTTTTGATTTCATGTTTTCCATATGACCAGTGCGATGGGTCATTGAAAGGAAAAGAATAAATTAGTGTGTAGCATACATATTTACGTGCATGCCTATGGGCTTGGGAGCGTTTGTCATTTGTGTGGTAAACTCCATTCCATTGATAAATGGAAATGGTAAGTGCTGAGAGAGTGTGTGTGCTATAAATTATAGCCTATAATATAGCTAAGAAATCGAGTTGGCGCGACGTTGGATTTGGGTGAGTTATTAAGTTTTGTTGTTTATTCAATTATGGCTGTGCATTGTTATTTTTCTTAGTTGATATTCATTAGATATGTATATATATGTATATGTTTTTTTTTTTTTTTTTTTTTTTTTTTTTTTTTTTTTTTTTTTTTTGTTGCGAGAATGAGTACGCATGAGTGGAAGATTATTTTCTTGTGTGTAGTAAATGTTTGCCCCTTGATAGTTGATATTCATGCGATAATTTTATCATGTTGAATGTGTAATGTAAGATGTAACGTGCAAATTATTTGTAGAAGATTTGAGTAGGTATTTTGTACGTAATCTATATTAAATGATATTTGTAAATGGAAATAAGAGTGATTGATCATCGAAGTTGAATTTAATAATTGATTTAAATTTTGAGTGGTTAATTCAACTTTGTTATGTGTTGTGTATTCAGTATAAATTTGTTTGTTTTGTATACCATTTGATGTTATGTGAAGTGTAGATTATCTTTTCAGTTCCATGAATATTCCCAGATGTTTTTGTTGCGTTCGGTGTCCATCGATGTTTTAGGCTGTTGTTCTGTTTAAATTATTGTTTCGTGTGCATGTGTTTCGTTGCTAGGAAGCGGACAGATTTTCGTAATCGGTGTTTTTATTTCTCGCGTTTTTGAACCTGTTGATATTTTGACTGTGACTACTCGCACTAAGTTGTCGGTTCCGTAATGTAGTTGAGTGATTCGTGCAAGACTCCACTTACCCGGCGGAAGTCTTTCGTCGCGTAGCAGCACCAAATCCCCTTCTTTGACGCCTTGTGCTTCTCGTTTGGTCCATTTCGGACGCTGTTGAAGTCTTGTGAGGTATTCGGTGCTCCATCGCTTCCAGAAAGATTGGCTTAAACCTTGCACTCGTTTCCATCTGTCAAGGTAAGAAAGTTTCTCGATTTCGTATTCCGGTTGCGGCGGTGTTATTAGCGGTGCTCCGATTAGGAAGTGACTTGGAGTTAACGCTTGCAGATCGTTTATGTCTTCCGATACAGGACACAAGGGTCTCGAGTTGAGACACGCTTCAATTTGTGTCAGAAGCGTGCTGAGCTCCTCATAAGTAAGTACCTGGTTACCAGCGACTCTTTTTAAGTGGAACTTAATCGACTTGACACCAGCTTCCCATAGACCTCCAAAATGAGGGGAAGCGGGTGGATTAAAGTTCCATTTCGTACCTTCACTTGCCAACGCTTCTGCACAAGTCTTCCAATCGAACTGCGCCGATTTCAAGAGCTTCTGCAGCTCCGTATTCGCACCTACAAAATTCGTGCCGCAATCGCTATACATAGCCACACATAAACCTCTTCGCGCTGTGAATCTCCGGAATGCTGCGAGAAACGCCTGGGTCGTTAAGTCGCTTACGACTTCGATATGTACCGCCTTGGTTGCCATACACACGAAAATTGCGAAGTATCCTTTGAGTGTTTTCGCGTGTCGTCCTCTCCAAGACCTAAGATCAATCGGGCCAGCATAATCAACACCTGAATGACTGAACGGTCTCGAAATCCTAACACGAGGAGCAGGTAGATTCCCCATCAGTTGCGCCATTGGTTTTGGTTTGAACCTGAAGCATATATTGCAGCTATGTATATGCCTTTTGACGGCGTTTTTGATGCTGAAGATCCAAAATCTTTGACGCAGATACGAAACCATCTTCTGAACTCCTCCATGCAGTGTTTTTTCGTGCGCGTCTTTTATAATTAATTTCGTTAAATGATGTGTTGGGTGTAATAGCATAGGATGCTGTTGATCGAAGTCGAGGTCTGAGTTCTGTAGTCTGCCCCCCACTCTTATAATCCCCTGCTCATCGATGGTTGGGTTGAGCGACTTAAAACCCTTAATTTTGTAAAGGTTGCTCTTTATCTCAGTGGGAAACATCTTCTGCTGTACAGTACGAACTGCTGTTTGTACAGCTGTTTGTAGTTCCATCGGTGAAAGTGGACCCTTCTCTCTCTCTTTATTGACGAACCTTCTGCAGTACGCAATTATTCTCAGCAATTTGCCTAGGTTTGAGCATCGTTCAATAAGGTTTTCCACAGAGTGGTTCTCGCTCATCGCACAATGTACCTTTACTGACCGTTTGCCTTCTTCAGTTTCCAGCGTGTCGGGTTGTTTTGGAGAGATAAATTCCCAAGAATCGCGTAAGAATGACGGTCCATTCCACCAAAGGTCATTTTGTAGCAGACGTGATGGGAGAATTCCACGTGATGCCATGTCTGCTGGATTGTGTTCCGATGGTATGTGCCTCCAAGTGTCGCTGCTAGTTTGTCTCTGGATTTCAGCGACTCGATTGCGCACGAAGGTTTCCCATTTTGATGGCGGAGCCTTTATCCAACATAGCGTGATCTCAGAGTCTGTCCATGCGTACGTTGCACAGTTTCCCAACCTCATAGCTCTAACTGTTTCATACAGAAGTTTTGCCAACAAAAGTGCTCCACATAGTTCCAACCGTGGAAGAGTGACAGGATTTACTGGAGCTACCTTAGTCTTTGACATGACCAGGTGCATCTGAACCTTGTTGTTTTCTCCGAGTACACGTAGGTAGGTCGTCGCTGCGTAGGCCTTTTCCGACGCGTCACTAAAACCATGTACTTCTAGGCTGCTGTCATCCATACTAGTGCCAATCCATCTCGGAATGCGCAGTTTTTCGATCACAGGAAGTTCTTGCCGAAACAGAAACCATTCGCGTCGCAACTCCTCAGGGATGGGTGTGTCCCATTCCAGCTTTTCTGCCCATAGATCCTGCATTAACATCTTGACCTTGATGATACATGGAGAGAGCCAACCTAATGGATCGAACAACCTCGCAATTGATGACAACACCGTTCTTTTCGTGACGTCCTTCTCCTCAGATTGAGCTACTTGATATGTGAACGAGTCGCCTAGTGGGAGCCATTTCATCCCGAGTGTTTTCACGTAGTTAGCTTCATCGAAAGGCATAGAGAAGTCTACTTCACGATCTGCAGCTGGAATACCGTGCAAGAGTTCCTGGCTGTTGCTGGTCCACTTTCGTAGGCAGAAACCTGCCGATGCGAGAACCTTCTTGATCTCATCTCTCTTCCTTAAGGCTTGTTCAACCGAGTCTGCTCCAGTAATCACATCGTCCACGTATGTGTCGTTGCGCAGGATAGATGCAGCCAGAGGGTAATCATCTTCTTCATCGTCAGCCAGTTTTTGAAGGACTCGAATTGCGAGGTATGGAGCTGACGCTGTCCCAAACGTGACGGTTTGCAAGCGATATGTCCTCACTTGCTCCTTGGCATCGTTTCTCCAGAAGATGAGTTGATAGTCAGCATCCTTGGGATTGACCCTTACTTGGCGGTACATCTTTTCCATATCCGCAGTAAACGTGAAACGGTGTTTTCTCCAACGCAGAATTATGTCTATAATATTTTCTTGTATTTTCGGTCCCACCATCAGGTGATCATTCAACGAAGAGCCAAAAGATGTTTTGAAAGCCGCATCAAAGACGACTCTCAACTTTGTGGTGGTACTGGATTCTTTGAAGACCGCATGATGGGGAATGACATAATGATATGGTGTTGCTGTAACCTCACAGGTATTGTTGACCTCCGTTGCATGACCTAGCTTGATGTATTCCATCATACATTTTTTGTACCCTTCGTGTAGTGTCGGGTTTAGATAGAACCTCCTTTCCAATTGATGAAATCTTCGTAGTGCTCCTTGAAACGTGGAACCTAAGGCTGGATATTCAATGCCTTTGAAAGGGAGTCTAACCTGATATCTGCCATCAGGTAGGCGCTTAGTGTTCATAGTGAAGTGTTGTTCACAAGCTCTATCTTCTTCTGACTCGTACTTTTCGAACGGCTGATCTTCGATCTCCCAGAATTTCCGAAGTTGCGTATCAAGATCACGAAACTGAACGAAGCTTCGTACCTTCGCTGGGGGTTCGACTGCGGCCTTGCCGAACAAGATCCATCCCAATTGAGTCTTCTGGGCGATCGGTGCTATACAATTTTGCACTCTTACGATCTCGGGTAAAAGTATTTCTGCATAGACATCACTACCCAAAAGAATGTCTACAGCTGCAGGAGAGTGGTAGCTCGGATCTGCTAAGGTGAGCCCATTTATATGCTTCCATTTATTGAAATCTATCTTATGGGCCGGAAGAAGCCCAGTCAGGGATTTAAAAACAAAGGCTCGGGTGTGTCCTTCATACCCTGAATGCAACGATCCAAAAAATAAGTCAACGTAGTTGTGGCATGCTCCACTGCTGACCTTCCCCAGCCCCGATACTTCAATAAATGTCCTTTTTTTTCGAAGGTTAAGCAGCTGAACTGCTGCTCCTGTAATGAAAGTTGCTTCCGAACCTGGGTCCATTAGTGCTCGTAGATTGATGAAGCTTCCCGAAACTGCTTTTACCTTCACTATTGCGGTTGCCAGAAGAACTTGTGTATTGGTGTTGTGTTGTGTGTAAAAATTGTTGAGTGTTGAGCTTGTTGAAGGCTGCTGTTCAATAACAGGGTGATACGGTGGTGCGTTAGGGTTGATTGTTGAGTTTTGATAAGAGTTGTATGTGTTGGGTTGCGTGGAAGACTGATGGGTTTGTGTGTATGTGTGGGGTGGTTGAGAGTGTGTATGTGGGTTGTGTGAGGTGCTGTTATGGGGTATGTAAGTGGACTGTATGTGATTGTGTTGTGTTGAATGTGCAGACATATTGGTGGATGGTGAGTTCTGAGGGTGACCTTTGTGTAGCAAAGAGTGGTGTCTTTGATTGCAGAAGTAGCAGCAAACACGACTTGGGCATTGTTGGGTCTGATGGCTATATGCCAAACAGTTTTCGCATATACCTAACCTCCTAACAGCATTTGCACGGTCCCTCACTTCGAAGGTCAAAAAACGGTTACAGTTTCGCAGTGAGTGTTGCCCCTTATTGCATACACCACAACTGTACTGCTGTTTTTGTTTTTGGCGAGTAGTGAACGCGTTTTTTACCTGTCGAGTTTGTTCCACCTTCGGAACGGGCATTTGCTTCTGCTGATCAACAGCCTCCAGGGTTCTAAACCTAGCTTCCAAGAAGGCAGCGAACTCATCAAACGTGGGAAGCTCTTTTTGCGATCCCAATTTTTCCTCCCATAATTGCTGAGTAATAGCTGGCAGTTTTTTCAGCATGACATATATAACAACTATATCCCAATGTTTGATGTTTACTCCTAGATTTGTCAGTGCATGTAGGCACTCAGTAGAGACGTCCAACAGGTGTTTCAGATTGGCGGACTTTTCAACACTGACGACAGGTTGTCCAAAGAACAGCTTCAGTTGTGTGTTAACCAAAACACGTTTGTGGTCATACCTACTGGTGAGTATTTCCCATGCCTTTTCATAGTTCCCATTATCCAAGCTCAGATGCTGTAAAAGCCGCTCAGCTTCTCCTGATATGCTTGATTTTAGATAATGCAGCTTTTCTATTTCGGATAGTGCGCGGTCGCTATGGACAAGAGAATGGAAAATATCGTGAAATGATCGCCAGTTTTCGTAACTACCGGAAAAAGAGGGTAAATTAATTTTTGGAAGTCGAAGCTCATGTTTTTTGCCCACAGAAGATCCATTCCCCGAGCTATTAGAAGGAGCAGAAAAACCGGGAACCTTATCAAGGGCCTCTAAAACAGACGCTCGGTATGTCAAATACAATTCCTTGATTTGGTCAAAAACAACTTCAATTTTTTCACTTTCAGCGTCTGTGGTTGCATTCGTGATGCCAGCAATGTTAGCCTCGTTACTCGCTTTGAAGTTGGATTCAAGAATGGAAAGTCGACCTTCAAGGTAATGGCCATTCCCCTTGACCTCCTTGTTCGCTTTCTTGAAATTGGCTTCATCTTTGGTAATTTGCCCCAACAAATTCTTTAAAACTTTGTAGCTCATTTTAATTTTTATTATTTTTTTTTTTTAGATATAGCCAACTACTCTACTCACTCACCTGGATTCTGAATTGAATTATATATGTATTTTCGCGGTGCGGGAAATTTGCGATTAGCAGTAAACTCCTTATTGAATGTCTTTTATTATAAATGTCTTTATTATAAATGTCTTTATTATAAATGTCTTTTATTTTAAATTTTGTTTCTCTTCTGCACAATCCGGCTCGAAGGACCAATGTTTCTTTTGTATTCTTATACACACTCTATTGAAAATAAAAAATGGGTAAAAGCAAGGAAAAAACGTATTTTTACTTTCGTTATAAAAATTTGTATATTCAGTTTTTTGCGCCAAAAAAACCCTTATGTCAAGTGACATTAACTTACAAAAACAAAACAAATTATCTTACATTGAGTGTTAAAACATTGTTAGGAATAGTATTCACAATATTCTATTTACATTTTAAATTTACATTTAAATTGGATAAAATTTTAACCCTCAACAACTATCGAGATCTGCCCCGTTTATGTTTACCGCAAATCCACCATCTTCAGGATAACGTCTTCTCTATTGGGGGTAGCCATCATCACCAGTCTGCGTATTCTTTATTAATGGCCGAGGAAACCGTTTGCAGCAAGAACCTTTAACTATGCATGGGGGATTGGCATTGAAATCCCCATATGGACCGTGTATCATATTCTTTTTTACTATATTGTAGAGCGCAGGATTTTCATGTAGATTTGGGATATCGGCCTTTATGCTTTGATCAATTTGATTTGGTTTAAGTTTGTCCCGTAGCCAAAGTAAGATGTGAGCATGCGGCAACGGAATACATATAACATCTCACCGTTCCAAAAATAGCAGCTTTTGTAAGAAGATGTATCATCTTTTTTACCTTTAAGTGGAAAACACGGGCTATCAAGTCATGGCAGTGATTAGCCTTTTGATTTAGATGTAGGTTTTCTGTTATTTCAATCCACTTCGGGTGGCACATAAATGTAATGAAAACGTCTGGTTTTCCATAATAACGAACGTATGTCAACGCATCTTGCGTGAGTTCGTGCTGTACTCCAGTAAAGCTGGAAGGCAATACAATCATTTTGCCAAGATTAGCCACTTGTGCATCAGTTTTTTTCATGGCATCCCGCAGAAGTATGTAGTTTTCCAGTCTTAATTTTGTTTGATTGTGCCTAATGAAATTTAGCCTCTCTGTTTCTATTTTGGCATACATATCAACTAATAACTGGTTCAGAAGATTACGAAATTAAAGGCCATGATTGTATTGCTGTTCTCGCTCCATAATACGGTACGAATAAAAATTAACGAATGATATACAATAGTTTTTTTAAGAAGTGCTTTTGTTGTTGGGTCGCACATAGGTTTGTTTATGGAGTAGCCTCACCATGACAAAACATGAGAGGATACTGAAGGACGACGTAGGCATGATGAGTCTCACAGATTTGTGACAGCTTGTTATCTCTGCTTTGCAGAACGATGTTCCTTTACTCGAAAGTCTGTCCAACAATAACAATGGCTACCTCATTGGCTGTAGGTGTATTAAATCGAACTTTGTGTGCATTAGTTGGTTTCCTATCAGCATGTATTACAACCTTAAATTCAGTTCCTTCAGAAACACTGTCTAGTGCTGTCTTGAAGTCCTCCACGTATGCATTGTTATTTTGGAGCATTTTTTATAGCTGTGAAATCAGACCAGGCCTTACATCAGAGAAATAGCCGCACCTCATATCCTTTTGCTTCTCATCATCATTAACGAAAAAAATCTGAAGATATTTTGTTTGATGTGATGCAGGTAGTAAACTTGCTATTCGATGGTAGACTTGTCCCTGAACTTTAAAAAATGTTGGATTGAAGTCGCCCCCCTTAACCACCTTAGCTTCAAAAGAAGTCATTTGGAAGCAAGCATTAAACGTTCTGGCCATATTAAGGAAATACTCTGATTAGGGATGATGATCTGTTATGAGACTCTGAAGAGGTTCCAAGAGCTTTTCAAATTGGGGCAGCAGTACCTTGCCGCATTTATAGTGCGTGCCTATACTTTCATCCTTCCAGTTTTTAGCGTTGCACCACCTGCAAATGTTGGTCAATTTTCCCAAATTTACACTCTCATAACCGAGAAAAAAAAAGTTAACCGTAATATTTCTCTTTAAAAAATCAGAGAAAATACTTGCAGCGGACAAACTACTGCAACAGAAAATGATTCACATATATTTGTTAATAATCAACTTACACAAATGAATAAACACATTTTTTGGCTAGCGAAAAATAAAGCCAGAGAGTTCAACTGCAAGTTCGTGTGGGAGTCTACAGGCTAAGTACTCGCAAAGAAACATGAAAACGGTGAAACCATTCACATCGGAACTTCTAACGACGTTAATAAGATCTGGAACTAAGGCAAACCCAAACGCATGCTTGAACTAGATGAATAAATAAGTAAAAAGGTCATTATGGGTGATGAGTACAAAGAAGTGGATTTCGATTTTAAAGTTATATGTGGTTTCACCGGCATTGAAAGACAATTTCTACAAAACATGAGCTACTGTTGTATAAGTTTTAATATAAGATCTATAAGAAAAACATGGGATAACTTTATGGCAGAAATCAAAAATATCTTATGCTACGTTGACATACTAGTCTTGAATGAAATAAATATTCCTAAAAGAGAAAATGATATATAATATATTGATGGATATGGACATGAATTCATTAATCGGGAGGGAATGAAAGGTGGTGGTTATGCCAGTTAGTTATGTAACTATGAATCTAAAAATAGCACATAATGGTGAAAAGGAATACATTCATGCAATTTACAGGCGGCCAGGATTAAGTGTTTGCAGTTTTATTGAAGAACTTAGTGAAGTTATTCATGTAGGTGGAGAAAATATAGTAATAGGCCATATCAACATAAATATTCAAAATGAGAACGATTCCCTTGTTTTAAGATATTACACAATCCTCGCGAGTTGACTTAACAAGAAACACTTCTACATTGAAATATCATATATATGTAAGCATAACAAAGCTAGAAATATTTTCAGCAGTTATTGAGACAGATTTTTCCGACCATTACCTAATCTTATGTGCAACCAATTGGCAATCTATTTTATCCCAATAAAGTATCGACAAATTCTATAGCAACTTTGTAGACAAAATGAACAACACTTACACGGAATCAAGCAAAAAAAAGTAATGAAAAAAAATATAAAGCAGAAGCCATGGGTTACCTCTGAGTTAATTACATTATGTAAGAAAAGAGACGAGTAATACAGTAGACTCCAAAAAGTCAAAGTTACAAAACTGAGTACAAAAACTCCCGAAATTTTGTCAATAAAAAAATTTGTGAAATTAAAGCCAACAATATAAGCAAAGATTTTTGAGCTATCAGAATCATCCTAGTAAAACGTGGTATACTATTAATGAACTTCTGGGAAGAAACCAAAATTCACGAAGTAATAAGAAACAATTTTTCCAAAGATGATGAAAACTTAGCTACGAGTAGTATTGTGGAAAAGTTTGCGGAACAATTCTCAAACCGAACATCAACAATCATGCACATATGTTATAACAAAACATCAGGGCATGAGAACTTGCAATTCTAGCAGAGTATTTACGTAGAGGAAGCCAGTGAAGAAGAAATATTTCGAATGTTGTGTCGCCTGGAGAACAACAAGCGCCCTGGAGTGGATAAAATTAGACCAATTGACCTTAAAATTAATGCTTATTTTCTTGCCAAAGTTATAGGTTAGGTTAGGTTAGGTAAGAGTGGCTGTTGGAAATACCAACCCACTTAGGCCTATTGGCCCATTGTGATGCCACGTGGATCTATGATCTTCTTACTACTGGAACCAGTTTGAGCTTATAATAAAGCGTAGGAGACTGTTAACGTCTATTTTTTCTAGATCGACAACGACCTATTGTAGAAGAAAGCTCCTTGATGAAGCTTCCTTCTCTGGGAGAGAGCTGGGCATGTGCAGAGTAGGTGGAGGATTGTCTCCTCCTCTTCCTCGTCCATGCAGCTTCTACAGAAATCGTTAGTAAAAGCGCCAAGCCTTCTTGCGTGCTTGCCTATGAGGCAGTGTCCGGTAATGACACCTATTATGGCGCTGAGATGCTTCCTATCTAAAAGGATCAGACACTTAGATCGACTCAGATCCAGCCTTGGCCAGATCTGTTTGGTCGCTAGACTTGTTTGTCCAGCAGTCCACCTAAGGTCCGTTCTTTTATTGGCATCTAGCTTTAGTGTTAGTTTGCACGTAGCGATTGGTATACCTATACTACCTTTGTCCGGTAGGATAGGTAGAGTGGTTCCAATTTTGGCGAGTTCATCGGCTCTGCAGTTCCCTGGAATGTCTCTGTGGCCCAGCACCCAACAGAGGTGAATGTTGAACTGCTCTGCCATCTCCATGAGAGATGATCGGCATTCAAGGGCAGTTTTAGAACACAATGAGACCGAGTCCAGGGACTTGATGGCGGCCTGACTATCCGAAAATATGCGGATATCCTTTGCAGATATCACGTTTTTCTTCAGCCAGGACAGAGCTTCTTTAATCGCCAAAATTTCCGCCTGGAACACGCTACAGTGATTTGGAAGGCGGAAAGAGAGGCTTAGATTTAGCTTATCTGAGAAAACACCGCCACCAACTCCGCTGTCGGTTTTAGATCCATCTATGTAGAGATGGATTGACTTGTCCTCCATGAAAGCATCCTCCTCCCAGAATGATCTAGAGGGGAAGCTTACATGGAAGTTTTTGTCAAACCAAAGTTCAGGTATGGTGTAATCGGTGTTCTCTGTGAGGATTCCTAATGTATTAAGAATGTTGGCGTGGCCAAATGAATTATTTGTCCACTGTTTAGTGGCTTTTAAGCGAATAGCTGCAGTCGCAGCTACTTGCTTGCTAAAAATGTTGAGGGGTGTCAAGTGAAGCAGAATATCTAATGCCGCAGAGGGGTAGACCGCAAGGCTCCGCTTGTGCATAGACATGCTGTTCTTTGGACTCTGCTTAATTTAATGCGGTTGACTGCATTTTCCAAGGCCGTCCACCAGACAACCACCCCGTAAGTAAGTATCGGTCTTATGACCGAGATGTTTAGCCAGTGGGTTATGCGAGGTGCCCCAGTTATAGAAATGATAATAAATTGTAATATAACACAATCTCATGTTCCAAGATTAATGAAAACTTCGATTATTCGGCCCGTTTATAAGGCAAGCTAGAAAAACGAAACCGAATATTCTTGGCCTATATCTATAAACTCAGCTGTTGAAAAATGTTTGGAGGAAGGGCACGAGTACGATAACTTTGGCGCTAATCATTGATAACGGTATTTTGTAGAGGAGTTAAAAACTAGCATTTTTTACTATAGGAGAGGGGGGGTCCATCTCGTCTCGTTTAGGAGTTATGGGCAATTTAAAAACAAATAACTTAAGATGGGAAAAATTATTAAAAAACAACGGTAACACTTATTATACGGTAAACTATACAGAAAGCCCGAAACTTGTTGTTTAATATAAAATTTATATCAAATTATTCGTGTGAATAGTTTTTGAATAATTCACATTCAAACTCAAATTTTTGGTAAAAAATTAAAAAAAAAAGTTTTAACAATATTACTCAAAATTGGGAAATAATGTGCCAAATTGGTTTCTTGTGTTCAATGCGCGTATTAATTCTAAATCGAACACAAAAAACGGCATGGTTTTATGTCCTCTAGTTTTTGAGCAAATTGAAATTGAAATTACTACTTTAGTTTTGTTTTTTGGCATTTATGGACGTAGTCTTCCTTTGAATAAGTTAATGAGTATTATTTAAACATCTCGCAGACGCCTATGTCAATAGTTTTGTTAATTAAGAGTACACGGGTGAGCCGCTTCGTGGGATTAAGGGATTTCAACTCTCTTTCCGCAGGTGGCAGGTCCCGCTCACGCAACTTCGTTGCTCCGCTCGGGGTATGTGCTTTTCGTCAGGCAGGCGCCTATGTCATCAATACTCTTCATCCACAGTACTCATCACAAAATTACAAAGTTCCCATTAATAACAAAATTTCACTATTTGCATTATAGAAAATTCACATATTCCAATGTTGCAGTAAATTATTTACTTTGCGAAATATCTATGTTTGTACGTGTGTAATATGTAATGCACTTGATAATTAACTTTACGTACTAACAAAAAATGCTTAAATGCTAGCTTACAATTACTTAACAATCTTATACTAACTTACTGGCCCACACAGGCGCTCTAATCTAATCTAAATACTTATAACTATGTCTTTCGACTTTATTTACATTTTACTTAGAACTATTTATTTTGAATACTTAAGGTTAAGAAAAAATATTTGTTAAGAAAAACTTAGCATATGGACATAATTTTTTATTTTTTATAATAGCTTAATATGTAACTTAGAATAAACATTTGCCTATCTAACCTATATACACAATACACACATACACACACATAGACTTTATACACAATTATATACATATATTAGTATATACCTTTGTATATACTAACATATGTATATATTTCTTAAATGCTAACCTAACCTATGCAAGCTGGCCATCGCTATTCACAGAGAAAACAGATTGGTCAGCTCTGCCTCTGAGGCTGGTCCGTAATTGACGGAAACGAAGGCAAAACATCTTCCCCATCATTCAACCACAAGAAATGCTGGTGCTGCCGAACGACATCCCTCTTATCGCGATTCCCCACCGCCCTACTGAACCTGAGGTGATCCACACTGCCGTGTGCGACGTCTCTGTTGTAGTTGAGTCGCCTGTCCCCAGCTGTCCGAGCGACATGGAAGATTAACGGCACCGCTGATCTATCCTGGATCAACCCTATCTGATCAAGGTAGAGGAACGCTTCTGGAGAAATAAAGCCGTCAAAGCGAACTCTCTCGTGATACATATAATTGGGGTAGTAAGCCCCGGAGATCAGGTTGTTCGATGAGGTCATTGCTCTTGCAACGTGCCTTCGAGTCAACTTAATGACGAGATTGTCCACTCTTATTAGGTTCGCCCTATTATATAAGACCTCATTGGGATTAAATTTTATGTACTCAGACTCTGGTGTTCTGTATAAGCGAAGACAAGTCCTAAGACAAGCCCTCTCAAACACCCGAATCTTTTCCAATAAACTTGCTCTCACGTTGAACCACACGGGACATCCAAATACAAGCATGGACCTGATAAGGGCCATGTAGCAGATTACCTTCACCCTCGCATCGAGTTGGCTGTTATAAAACAGTCTCTTTGTAAGGGCAAAAGCACCTCTGGCTCTGGCCAGAGCAACATCTATATGTTTGTTAAAATACAGAAATTGATCTAGCCAGATCCCAAGGTATTTGACTACATTTCGACAAGCAAGTGGCTGCCCGTGCTGCCCCACGATCGAGAACTTTCGCCAATTCTTTCTGGTATCCCTAGAGACCCCAGACAAAGGCGTCCTAAACAGAATGGTTTCCGACTTCTGAAAGTTGAATTTCAACTTCCAGTCATCGCAATATCGCTTAATTTTGTCGAAGTCACGCTGCAAAAGTTTATTAATGGCCTCAATCTTTGGACCCGATCTGTACGCGATTATGTCGTCTGCGTACGCTATGGCATGGTGAAGTGAACCTATCAGATCACTCGTGTAAATGTTGAATAGGATCGGCGAATTTACCGCACCTTGTTGCAGACCGTTTTTAATGTTAAATGTTCCAGCAGAAGTCACATCGCAATTCTTCACGATGAACTGTGACCATCGATGAGAATTTCCTATGGCGTGAACATATAAATGTGCTGCGTTTACAACTCAAAAGCTCACTCTTTGCGATGGTTTATATAAAAAAAAAGTATTCAAGTTTTGAAGTACGTAAGCAGGTGTACTACTCGCTAGCAGAATCGAGAATAAAATATGGAATATTGGGATGGGGAAATGAGTCCAAAACGCATATAGATAGGATATTACATCTACAGCACCCCCTTGTTAAAACTTTAAAACCAACAAACTCATCTTTTAAAGTCTTAGACGTGTACGCGATTTATAGCATTACATGGACGACCAAAGGCTTCTACAACCTATACGCCATCTCCAAAACTCCAGGAAGCGAGCCCAAGGCATGCTTGAAATACCTTACCATCTCAAACAAGTCGAACATTTAAAAAAAAATTAAAAAAATGTTAAAGAAATTTCTAATTGATTTATGTTTTGAGTAACAGGCTAATTCACTTTAAAATAATTCCTATACAAATATAAATTTATTATTATTTTATACATACATATCAGTGGCGTGGTGTGCATCTAAGTATAAGGGATGCTGCTGAAAATAAGATAACTTAAAAAAAAAATATTAATAATAATTCACATTAGAAAAATTAGTTCTACAATTTTTATTTGAAGAGAAAAGCCTCATTTATATTTAAGAACAATGCGGCGCTCTTTTTTAGAGAAGTCATCTATAACTCACCTATACAAATTATCCGATGTTTTGAGTTGGTTTAGAAGTTCTTTTTCAATCGATAACAGCGCTAAAGATGATAGTCGATCCTGAGATTGTGTGCTCCTTAAATACGTTTTAACGCGCGTCATTGTGGAAAATGACCGCTCCACTGATGCACTAGTTATAGGGATGGTGACCACAAGGTTTATTAAGTTGCACACTTTCGGGAATACTTCCTTTAAATCATTGCTTACTATATAATGTTTTATCGATTGCAATGTTTTTAGCTCACTAAAATTTGTTGAAGAGTACACATAAGAGTTCACATTAGTTGTTGAAAGTCGAAAAATGTTCCATAATTTTGTTGCAAATTAAGTATTAATGCTTCAGGAAATTGCTTTTGTCTTTAAAGTCTTTAAAACGGAGTACGTCTAGTAGGGCGATAAATTGTAGTTTTTTAATTTCAGCAAAGCGATCAATAACATTTTTTATAAAAATATCAATATCAAAAAACAAAATTGTTTACTTCTTTAGAGCAAAAGTCGATATCAAATGATTTTTTTTAAAGTATGTCGAATAAAATGTTAACATTATCAAACACTGACGAAAAAAGTTCCAAATAAAAAGCAAAATCCATGTCGTTAAGACAATACTTCAGTCCCCTGGCCTTTATTATTGTGTCCGAGTCCCACTGTTCTGGGTCATAAACATGCTTTCAAATATGTTGGCTAAATCAGCTTTATATTGGTTAACCATATTTAAGATTCGACAGCTGTAATTCCAACGTGCAGCTGCCGTTGGAAAACGTCGTTTTATTTCACTGTCAAGAGCACAAATTCGTTTGGATGACTTACAAAAAAATGAAGAAAAAGATGTTAGCGTTTGGAAGAACCGACTGCATCCGGGTACACCATTAATCGATTGAGATAGTACTAAATTCAATTTATGAGCGTAACAATGAACAAATATAGCACTGGGGCAGATTTCTTTGATTTTCTGCTGAATTATGATCTCCAGCCATGACGGCAGCACCATCGTACGAAGGGCGTTCAATATATTCTCGGTATCGATATAAAGGAAAATGCGAATTCAATTTAAACTGTTTTTATTTTTCAATATAATCTCCCCTAACATCAATGCATTTGTTACATCTTGAGATAAGCTTTTTTAAACCCTCAAAAAAATAAATTTACTCTTTCTCTGCAAAATACCCATTTATTGCCGACTTGAGTTCTTCATCATGCGAAAATCTTTTTCCACGAAGACATTTTTTCAAATCCGGAAACAGGAAATAATCACTAGGGACAAGGTCTGTACTATAGGGTGGGTGTTGGATTTCTTCGAAACCACAATCTCGCGCAGCAGCCTTGGAAACTCGCGCCGTGTGAACAGGAGCGTTGTCATGAAGAAGCAACACACCCGTTGCGAGTTTACCCCGTCTTTTCTTTTTAATTTCCTCCCGCAAATTATGCAAAGTGGAAGCGTAGGATGTGTCGTTGATGGTTTTTGTACTCAATGAGCAAGATTCCCTTTGAGTCCCAAAAAACTGTGGCCATGAGCTTCCCGGCAGACGGAGTGACTTTGAACTACTTCGGGGGGTCTGTTCCTTTTTATTGCCACTGCATGGACTCTTGTTTGCTTTCAGGGTCATAGTGGTGGACCCATGTTTCGTCCCCAGTAACAATTCGATCCATAACACCGTCCGCGTTCTCACTACACATCTCCAAAAGCTCTCTACAGCATGCGATTCTCACTTTTTTCTGAGGCGCTGTGAGCATTCGTGGCACCCACCTTGCACTGACCTTTGAAAGGTTAAGATGGTCATGAAGAATGGTGTGAATGGTACCAATTGAAAGCTTGGTGATCTCTGCCATCATTTTCACCTTTATTCGGGCATCCTCAAGAACAAGTTTTTCGACTTATTTGATGCTTTCTCCCGTACAAGCAGTAGCCGGGGCGCCGGAGCGGGGGTCGTCTTCAATGCTCTCTCTGCCTCTCTTGAACTCACTTGACCACTTTTGCAACAGTTGATAATGAAGGTGCGGAACCCTGGTAAACAGCCACCATCTCTTCATGAATAGTTTTTTTACTTTTTCCTTGCTTAGTGAGAAATTTAATTACAGCGCGATGCTCAATTTTCACCATCATCGTCTCAGTTGCCATTATGATTCTGTTTAACTAGAGATAAAACGCGAATTAATAATCACATTTATATGAAATCTTACATAAATACAATAAAATAATAGTATTACTTGATAAATAAGTCTATTTATATATACAACCACAGCTTCACCCCGATACCGAGAATATGTTGAACGCCCCTCGGTACGTTTGAGCGACCAGTTTCTCCTTACATTGAAAAGCGTTTAAAATTGTTTCAATTTGAGCAAACAAACCTTTTGCGGTCCTATCCTGGCTTACGTCCAAAAATTCAATAAATCTTTCCTGTGCAGATTCGTTGGAATCGATGTACCGAAAAAGCGTTGAAAGTGGAGACCTGCCGGAAATATCAGTCGACTCGTCCACAATAACAGACACAAACTTAGCTGTTTTAATTTCTTGTTGTATCTCGGATATTAAAACATTTGAAATCGAACCAATTAAATCGTTTTGAATGTCATTTGAAATTCCTTTAAATACTTTTGAAAGACTTAAATGGTTTTTAAGCACAATATCTGAGTCACTTATAAAGTATAACAGCTCAACATAATTGCCTCGATTGTTTGAATCAACATTATATTATTATATATAATATTATTATAATTATATACCTGTTTCCTGTAACTTCTTTATTATAGTTTTCAACACTTAATTTATATTGCTCACTAAGCGAAAATTCAATTCTCTTATCTTTGCCAAACCGTTTTAGCTTTATTTGCGAGTCAAAATGACTTTGGGAGTATTCATGATGTTTTCGAGCCTTACTTATGTTATTTAAATCACAAAATCCGCTTTTACACCAAACATTTGTATCCGTAGAAAAAATAGTACAAGGCCAACAAAACAATTTTGATACGAGTAGATGTGAACATCCGCATATCCAGGAGATATTTTCGTAAATTGTTGCATTAAAATGTCTCTTAAACTCCTTGGTGTTTGATGTTATGTTTAATAACGGGGAAGTTTTCTTACTTTTAATAATTTTTTCTTTTTCCGAAAACGACAACGAACTGAAACTTTTAGTCAGCAGTTGTTCAATAAGACAATTGCAAGTATTATTTACATTCAAGTTCGTTAACTCCATTGAAAAACTGAAAAAAAAACCGAAAACAAAGCGAACTACAAAGAATGCTTGGATGCTTCTCTTAATGGAGAATCCAATTCACCAATACTAATGCAAATTAACTGTCGTGATTCGGCGCGAAAGCTAAAAGAAATTTTTTTCCGATTGCACTGCTCATGCGCTAGAAAAGCTATACTTGTATGAGCATCCAAACCAAACTAACTACATGAACCAGCGGATATAGAAAGGGAACGTGATGAATTAGTTTGGTTCGTGCAAAAGTAATGGGTTGCATCTTTCACTAACATGACGGAAAGGTGTCATTATATCGTGAAATGGCAAAATTCATTGCACAAATAAGAAGATGAGGTGGACAATTTTGGTAAACCTCTGGGGATGCACAGCATCCACAGCATCTATGGGCGCTCCGCCTTTGATACATATATATATATATATATATTAATCTGTTACCACTGTTTTAACATATTGTATATTTTAACTTCAACATAGCTTAAACTTCAATATTACTATTGTATTGTATTCCAATATTACTCTTCCTATATTTACAATTTTATTACAATACATTAAGTTATTTATAGTCAAAATAGAGGGGCGCTCGGAGTCAATAAAACCCCCAACGTTCTTGGGAAGATTAAAACCTTTCTATGCACAAAATGAAACCATTGAGAATTAAAGAATAAGTATAGTATGAACTTTATTTAAAATAATTTTATCACTGTAAAAGACTAATCCAATGTTACAACCACCTGCAGATAAGCATTTTGCTTTGCGGGTAAAAAGAAAAACTGTATATAGATATAGATAGATAAAATAAATAAATAAAAACAAAAAAAAGATAATCAACAAATACGTAATAATTAAGAGCTGAAAGTGATTTCTGTTTGCATTGCTTGATTGCAAGTGTGTTAGAATCTGTTCCATTATGAACTTTAGGAGTTGATTTTAAGAGTTCAATCTTTTTTGTTCGGTATATGACCACGGACTTTCTATTTTGTGTCCTGTGTCCTTAACTCTTACTGTATTGCGTTTGGTTGCTAACGATCTAGGTATGGTTTACACTTGCTATACACTTGGTCGTGATTGACCCTTTGGCTGGAATTAAGAGATCGAAATGCCCCCCAAACAGTTCTTCAGAAACCGAAGTCTAGAGGGTCTCCAAACTGCACAAATATAACGTAAAATTTGAAACTGATAATGAAAAATTTCCCCAGCAGCCACTAACTCACAGGTTGTTCCAAATGTTCCAGGTAAACCCGTGTCCGTAATATAATCTTCCTTTGCCGGGTAATTGTTGCCGTTGGGCATAGCCGATAAAATTAAACCTATAAAGAAAAATTAAAGTGCATGAAATTTTTGCGCGTTGGAAGTGAAACTACTTATTATAATTGGCTTACATTTTATAAAGATTAAAAGTAATATAACCGAAATTATTTTTAAATATACAAATTGCACGAAGAAAATGTTTTAATAATACTCCAACACACTTGCCAATAATGCAGTCATCGACAAATTTGTACCCCAACAATTTCTGTTGGTAGGCACAATATAACAGAAAGCTGTAAAATTGTAAAAACTGTTGAAAGCTTCATTTGTGATTGTTGTTTTTTTTACTGAAGATATCACATACTAAAGATTAAAACAATGAGGTTGTAGTGCGGCCATACACACACACACACACATAATTGCACCGACAGGCACTGTAGCATAACTGCTGGCAATGGTCTCCACTGAAGGAAAATTGTTGGGCTATGATTTGATTAAATGTTTTTAGCATTGCTCAGCCTCAGGACAACGCAGAAGGATAATTCATATCTTAAATGAATCAGCGGCGAAATTACTGAATTCACCTGTTTTTTATTTGCTAAATCCGATGAGCCCTTATTGAGCTAGGGCTGTGTGAACAACTTTTAGTGTCAGGAAATTCAAAGGGGGTCGACTTTATGCCACTTAGACCTTGAATTTCTGAAAATTCGTTCTTATATCGCATCTGGGTAAAATAAGGAATAACTGTGCGAAATTCGAAATCCCTACATCCAGCAGCTTTTGAGAAACCGTGATGAAAAAGATAAATGGACTTGCTTTTATAGTATTTAAAGGTGTATACTTATTATTAATAATGTTTCCAAACTGGAAATAAACACTTATTCAAACACATCATACATATGTTAAAATTAAATTTTTGTAATCTTCATCTAAATAAGTTTTCAATGACCAAACAGATAATCCCATTACTTATTGCCTAGATCCCGATTTTACATTTGCCGTGGCAAATGTAACTCCAAAATTGAATTTAAGGTATTCTTCCTGTTAATTACCGATGGTATCGAATTCATTTGTAAAATATTAACAGAATAGTAATGTCAACCAAGTTTGTGAATTCTACTCACGTACTTTTTACCTTACCGCTAATGACCCAGCATTTATGAGAATGGGTTACTTTGGAGACTTCCGGTTTTATTGTTCTACCACTAGTGTTTTGTTATCAATTTATTATTTCCTTGAGATAATAAACCTGGACAGTCTGTATATATGTGCATAATAGACTTGTTGCCTCGTACATGACTACATTTATTATTCACAAGACGAAGTGGATATTGATTTCTCTCTTAGAGCGCTTGCGAGGAAAATCGATCAAGCCTGAAGTGGAATTGAATTTTATTAGGCATTACCAACAATCAAGGAAAATTAAATATCCCTTTTTCTTCATTCACAAACTGTTAAGAGAGGTTTTTAAAGGGTATTATTTCTGGCCAATTTGTACAAGATTACGTCTCATATTTCTGCATAATGAGTGGCATATGAATGTGTGTGTACATCAAAAAATGTTTCAATACAGGATGATTCAGATCTCCTGACCTGGATTTTGGGGGTTTTATCAAATAGAAAGTTTTTGTAACAACACCGACGAGAAGAGAGGGGCTTATGAGCAGGATTGTAGAAACATGTAAAGAACTGCTTGCAAGTGAAAGACTACTTCTGGCCTTCAAGTCGATCAGGATAAGATTTTTTTAGTTTGAGCAGTTTCCTTTTTATATTTTTGGTTTTTATTTTGACATAAGTTGTCTTATTTGTCCCTATCTCCGAAACGGTTGCAGATAATTATGAGCTGCTTCTGGAAAACTATAAAAAATACTCTCATAAAGAACATATCAAGAATCTGTTGTAAGTTATTACTGCAAATTTTTGAAAAAAAGAATGGCATGTGATTTTTTTAAGAATAAGTTACAAAAAATTGATCTTGATTCATAATAAAAAAGATTTTTGCTCAACTTATTATACACCGTTAAACAGAAAATTTATCTAGCTTTCCAAAAACATTTAATTGATCAGATTACTTTTATAAGCGATTTGTGGCAGAAAATATTTAAACCCCCTATAACTTTGCAAGGGGGGAGTTAGACCAACCCTTGTATCACCTTATTCGAACACCCCCTGAAATCTTATTGCTGGGTCCTGAATCACCCTGTATATATGTTTATATTTTTCCTAAAAAAATCACAAACAGTCGAAGAACTCCCAGTAAAATAGTTCAAACAAAAAAAATAAAACTGAAGAGAACTCGCCCAGTAGGATATATCGCGAACACTGTCAGTCCAAGACAAACATGAAAGATGAAAGATGATGGCATGAAAGATATAATGTTCGTAGATAATAAGTTGAATCCTTCTATATGGATTACAGGAGATAAGATTGCGGGTTAGGTACAGTAAGTGAAGGTTGCTTCTCTTCTCAGGACCCAGCTAGCAACCGAATATGTTCTCGGATATAAATAAAATATTCCGGTGAAATAATCAAAACGACCTGTCTTAAAATCGACCGAATGACTGACAACGAACGCATACTATTATCAGCAGGTATAGATTCAAATGAGGCCGTTGTGATCGAGGATCTGCAGGATATAGGAACGACTTTCCAGGAAGTGTACAAGGCGAATGAAATCATTGGCCCAAACCACAACCTGGAAAAGCGAGTCCTTTTCGAGCACAATTTCTAACTTCCAAATGAAATAATGAACTGGCTATTCGAAAGCTCGGGTTTCACCCACTTCAGTGACGAGTGACGAGGCAAGTAATGTCATCGACTCTAAAAGGGAATAACCCCCTGTTGAAAAAATATATATGATTTCACATTCTACTAATCAAGCGTATACATATTATTACTGCGTACACTGTATTCTGCAAAGCTGATATATCTTAACAGATTGCTTAGCATGATTTCACATGTTTCAATGTTAGCCTAATCTCTCAATCTTATTTGTTTTCGTTTTAGTTTACGAGTATCATCTGCGGTCATTAGACATACAACTTATTATAATATAATTTTGTAAATCCTATTTGTTGGAATTAAACTTTCTTGAAGTCCAAATCGGCTCGTGTTAGTTATTAATATTCTGAATTCGGGTGCTTAATTTCAAATCTGGTGCCGAAACCCGGGACGCAGAAGTTTAACGAAAGTTCGAGCATAAGTTGAGAATTTAATTTAGAATAAGTTGAGATTTACAATACGAATCTGAATAACCTTGATGACATAGAGGAAGAATTGAATGTTAGCTTAAATCGCCTGACCGCCGTACATGAAAACTTACGTAGAGCAAATGCTGAAGTGACATCGTCAATCAAGCCAGAGAATTTTGTAAAAGAAGCTGCAATGATGGCAGAGTATGAAGACAAAGTCATTGCAACCATAACCCGTCTGAAATGTCGTCTTTCTAAGCTTCGTGAACGTCAAAATCCGTCAACAGTTATCGAGAATGCATATATGAGTCCTTCTCAGCAACGGCAACGTGACCTCATCTAACATCGAATCAATCAAACTCCGTTAAATTGAAGAAATTGCAGCCGAAAAGATTCTCTGGAGACTTTAAAGAGTGGGTTTCGTTTTGGGAGCAGTATCGAGTTCATGAGAATGCTTCTCTTAATGCAATTGACAAATTCAACTATCCAGAAACTGTATTGACTGGTAAGACTGCAGAAACCTTAGCGGGTCTCACTCACGCCACTGCTATCACATTGTTAAAAGAAGAGTATGGTAACAACGAGAAAATAGTAGATCATACTATGCAGAGTCTGCTCTCAATTCAAGACATCTGTATACTTCAATTCTAGCATCCAATCGTTCTCTCTCCGCTTTAGATATTCCATCTGCAAATTATTTTGTACTGCTGAAAGATGCATTGCTGCGTTGTTTACCAAATGACATTCGAGTTGATTTTCATCGCTATTGTGAAGATTCCACTGCAAATATCAACACTTCCCGAACGGAATATGAAAATGACGCAGCTAGTATTCTATCTGTTTCAGGAAGTTCATCGGATTTAATTGGAGATAGGCAGGTAAAATGCTTATTGCAATTCTTAAAGAGAGAGGTCGAGTCGTTAGAGAAGTAAAGCCTCAACGCACACACCTGAAACCTGTTAAAACGGCTCTAGGTTTATTTGATGTTGAAACTAAAGAACAAGCTTGTCTTTTTTGTAAAGCTGTCAATCACGAGACTAAAGAGTGTTGCAGTGCCATAGGTTTACTAGAAAAAAAACAACTATTAAGAAAAGAAGAAATATGTTATCGCTGTTGTAATAAAGGGCATAGTTCTAGGATGTGCAAAGTGAAATCTATTTGCAAAACATGCAAAAGGCGCCACGCGACAACCATGTGTGACCATTTGTTTATATACAATGAAAATCAACCAAATCCCACTGAATCACCAAATGTTAATTTGAGTAATGAATCATCTTTGAATTTATACACATAGGAAAAGGGTCAGGGGGGTCATGTATATTTACAAACATCGTGTGCATTGGCGAGTAGTGAATTCTCTACTTTTTGCATGTTCGTGCGTATTGTATTGGATGATGGGAGTCAATTGTCATTTGTTAAGTCAAAGTTGGCACGGCAACTTAATTTATCGATTATTGGTGTACACAGCTTGAGTGTTATTCCATTTGATAGAGAAAAACCTAGGCCGAGAAAGTTATGTAACAAGGTTCGAATAGTTTTACGCAGCCAATATGACGATCAAACAGTAATATTTGACGCAATTGAATTTCCCGAAATATGTTTTGATGTACTGTCAGTATCTTATGAAGATGAGCGATTTCTTGTGATAAATTAAGGTTGGCGGATGCCCACACAGTTGGATTATAACAAGAGGATGGTATCAGTGTTCTTATTGTAGCCGGTGTGACCCAGGACAGATTAGCGGTGATCGTTCGTTCGTTCACATCACTTGAACATCTGCGCACAGGCAGTTCAACTATGACAGAGACGTTGCACATGACAGTGCGGATCGTCTCCGGTTCAGAAGGGTGGTAGGGAGTCGCGACATAAGGAATGTTGCTCGACAGCTCCAACAATTTTGGTTTCTTGTTGAAGGAGAGAAAGCTACCTCGTCGAATTCCGCTAATACAAGGAAGCCATAAGAAGCAAAGTTGTTCAGAATAGTTTTTTAGCCGTGGCCGGCTTACATAGTTTTATGTAGGATTAGGTTAGTTTCTTAGTAAAAAAAAAAAAAAACATTATAAAATAACAAAAAGAGATGGTACTGCTGAAAAATAGGGGATACTCTATGCAAAACCAAAAAAACTTTTATTAGTAGTATACTCGTATATGCAGATATGTAGTTTAAGTGGGTTAAAGTTAATTTTTATGTAGTTGTAAGTTATTCTTCTTTTAAGCTTTATAATATTCATAATAAAAACAAGTTCATGTACCAAGTTTGTTCTTAATAAAAGTCTTTTCTTAGATTTAATGGTACTAAATCTCTATATATAAAACAAAGTCGGGTTTGTTCGAACACTTATAACTCGAGAACGGCTGGACTGATTTTCATGGTTTTTGATTTGTTGGATTTGTCTCCATCTCGAAAAGCAGAATAAGTATTAAAAACATTGGAAAATTGACGAAAAAATAAAATAAAAGAAAAAAAATTTTCCCATACAAAATGTTCGTTATTTTCCTACCTGTCAAACATTTAATGTTCATCCCGTCGATACGGTAAACTCTCCCCTCAAATTAAAATACATTTTTTAAATGACTTAATTAAAAAAAATGTCAAATCGATTGGTCTCACTTTTACGTAGCGAAAGTTGTCTGTGATTTGTTTTGAAAATTGTTTTGTGGATTGATATTTTTATTGGTTGTCAAATCTTTATGCGTGCGTTTAGAAATGTATATCAAGCTCACAAAAACAACAACTGTCAAATCAATTGTCAATCAATTTACACAGCGGTTGTCTGTGATTTATTTTGAAAATTGTTTTGTGTAAGTATTATTATTAATTATTAATAATGCCGCGACCAAGATGATCTAATCTTTGCCAACGGAGCCGTAATGCAATTAGGCTACGGAACATTGCTAATCAATTAAATAATGAAGAACGATAAATTGCACGAGAAGAGCGCCGCGTTGGTATGGCAGGAAGTAGGGCCCTACTTCGTGCTTCTCAAACACAAGAGCAAAGAGAAGCAGCACGTGAAATGACTAGATTAGAAACGAGAAATCGTAGAGCTTATCAAACAGATCAACAACGAGATAATCTTTGAAGTGCAAGAAGTAATTGACTACAGCTCTCATCATTTCGTTTGCATTGGTCTAATGGACGTAGTTTGCTAGCATTGTGGGGCATTGAAGTTTGCTGGAGAAACGTCGGGATTGTGCTGCCTTAATGGCAAAGTAAAATTGCCATTATTGGTTCCGCCACCAGAGCCATTGCATTCCTTGCTTCGTGGCAAAACACCAGAATCACAACATTTTCTAGCGAACACTCAAAAATACAATGGCTGTTTTCAAATGACTTCATTTGGAGCGGAAATTCCAGAAGAACACAGATTTAATCCAACATTCAAGGTAAATTACGTTGAAGAGTAAATGTTCATTTTCTACTATTATAAAAAATTTGCTAAAATGTAGTTTGTTAGGTATCTGTATTTGTCTCTAAAAAAAAAGTAATAGTATCATTAAAAACATGAGATTTTAAATCAATAATACCTACTAACTTTGCTCTCGACTTACAGATTCAAGGCCAGATTCACCATCGAATTGGATCATTGCAACCTCTTGAAGATGCACAACATAAATTCTTACAAACATACTTCATGGGCAATATGGAGAAGCAACTTGATCGGCGTCAAGAGATCAACAAAACGATGAAAAGATCAATTCTTCAAGATCTACAACAACTACTTCATAAACATCATGCATTGGTCAGTCTGTTCAAGACTGTGTTGGACCGCATGCCAAACGATGATTACAAAGTCGCGATCAGAGCGGATAAACGATCAACACACGAACGTACATTTAACGCTCCTACAATAGATGAAATTGCAATCCCGATTGTTCGTGAAAACTTGGAAACACGCGATATTGTGCTTACACGTCGCAATACTGGGCAACTAAAAAAAATATATGAAACACACCATTCGTATGACACGTTGCAATACCCGCTGATATTTTTGCAAGGAGACGATGGATATCACTTTAATATCAAGATAATTAATCCATTAAATGTTGAGTATCAATACCATAGAATGCTAAAAGTGACTTTGGGGATTTAGTGGTCAAATTCTGTCTACCCCTTCAAGGAATATGAACGTGAGTTTTACTTCTAAAATACTAATATTACTGTATTTATTTCAGGTGAGAAAACTAACAAGAATGTTAGTTCGATGAATTATTACTCATATCGTTTGATGATTCGTCAAAATGCTGACAACTATTTGTTGCGATTTCGTCGATTGTTTCAACAATATTGCGTTGACATGTACGTCAAAATCGAAACAGAGCGCCTAACTTACATTAGGTTGAACCAAGCTAAATTGCGTTCGGAAGAGTATATCCATTTACGCGATGCAATTAGCACCGAAGGAGATGCAGCTAATGTTGGTCGATTGACTATTTTACCGGCGACATACATAGGTAGCCCGAGTCACATGAATGAATATGCGCAAGAGGCAATGACATATGTTCGTCATTACTGTCGGCCAGACCTGTTCATTATATTTACGTGTAATCCTAAATGGATAGAAATTGTTCAAATACTGCTCCCCGGACAAACATCAAGTGATCGGCACGACATCACCGTACGTGTTTTCAAGCAAAAAACCCGTTCGCTAATGAATTGCATTGTTAAGCAACATGTCTTTGGGATTACTCGATGCTGGATGTATTCAGTCGAATGGCAAAAACGAGGCTTGCGCATGCACACATTCTAATTTGGTTAGTCGAAAAATTCACCGTGCATGGTTGACGGTAAATGTTCCAAACGTTATCCACGAAAATTGACGGCGGAGATCATCACTGGCAACGATGGGTATCCACTGTATCGGCGTCCATCACCCGATGATAACGGTAAAACTACGAGTATCATAACAAAGGTGAAAGGAAACGATTTCGTGGTCGACAACAGTTGGATCATTCCATATTCGCCACTTCTTTTAAAAACATTCAAGGCACATTGTAACGTTGAGTATTGCAATTCGGTTAAGTCTATTAAATACATTTGCAAATATGTCACGAAAGGCAGTGATATGGCCGTTTTTGGCATCCAAACACCCAATACCAACGATGAAATTACGATCTATGAAGTTGGTAGATATGTAAACTGCAATGAGGCAATTCGACGTATATTCTCATTCCCTATTCACGAACGTCATTCCACTGTTGTACATTTGGCGGTGCATCTGGAGAACGATCAAAGAGTATATTTCACAGCGTCGAATGCTGCTCAACGTGCTGAAACACCTCCAGCGACAGCATTAACCAGTTTATTTACGACTTGCCAAAGCGATCCGTTCGCTCAAACGTTGCTTTACTCGGGGATGCCACGTTATTACACTTGGAACACTTCATCGAAGAAATTTCTACGTTGGAGGCAAGGCGATGCGGTTCCTAATCATCCAGATATGCGTTCTACTGATGCTCAGGTCGTATTTACACAGTTCATCCAAGGAATGATGAATGTTTCTATTTGCGGTTGTTGCTGGTAAATGTTCGTGGGCCGATATCATTTTTTGAATCACCATGAACTGTTAATGGTATAGCGTGTCCAACATTTCGTGCAGCATGTCAAGAGCTCAATTTGCTCGAAAACGATACTCATTGGGACACGACAATCGCTGAAGCAATTATTTCTGAATCTCCAAGTCAGATACGCACATTATTTGCTATCATCATTTCTACATGATTCCCATCTAATCCACGTGACATGTGGAACAAATACAAAGATAACATGTCAGAAGACATTTTACATCGAATTCGTGTAAGTTCAAGGAATCCTGATCTTGAGATGAATGAGGAGATGCATAACCAGGCTTTGCTCTTGATCGAAGACATGTGTTACCTCATGAGTGTCGGTTTGTTAGTCAGGTTAGGAATGCCAGTGCCAGATCGCGGAATAATGCAATTGATGATGGAAATGGTGACTGGAAAGACATTCCTCATGTCATTGATTTTGGCCACTGTTAGTGCGAGATCCGGAATTGCGGTAGCAGTTGCTTCTTCTGGAATAGTGGCCACGTTGTTAGAAGGATGCCGTACAGCTCATTCAGCGTTAAAATTGCCATTAAACCTTCAAACTACTGAACAACCAACATGTAATATTACAAAACACTCTGCAATGGGAAACATTTTAGTAGCCTCAAAAATCATTCATTTCATTTCATTTTATATGCATTTTTATTTATATACTTAAATTACTCTTATATGCTAAACAAAAAACGCTTAAAAATTAGTTTAAATAACTTAAAATTATCTTATACTAACTTACTGGCCCCATGCGGGCACTCTAAGTTAAACCTAACACTTAAACTATGTCTTTCGACGAATCTCACAATCTAATTTTATTTTTATTTCAACATTACTTAATACTAGAACTACGAAAATAAATTTTAAGTAAAAACTTAGTAAATGGACATTTTTTTTATCTATAAAAATTAAAACTAAACCTAACTAAATCTTAACCTACTTAAATTACTTACATCTAATGCCTACACACACACATATATATATATACATATATTTATATATTATGTATATATATGTATATATATATAT